>PVKA01005772.1:0-22512 GCA_004027165.1 Ctenomys sociabilis
AAAGCCGACATAATATCCTGTCCCACCACCAATAGTGCAGATCTTGCCTCTCATAGAATTATGTAGAAGCACAGCGTTATCTAACCCAACTGTACTGTCTATACACACACAGGATGATTTTTTCTTTCTACAACCCTTCCTTTGTCTACACCTGTCAAAAGTGGGCACTCCGTTGACATTCAATTACCTTAGGTGCTTGAACTCGACACCACAATCCAACACAGTCCCGCATTCTGCAACCATAGGGAGTTATTCAAAGAAATTGTCGACCATATCCATTTACAGCTCAGCTTAATATTATGGGCTCACGATGTATACTTCATTTTTATACTTTTATACTTTTCTGCTGGATGGTTAAGACCCAGATAGATTAAGTTGTCATAGATTTAAAATATTTTTTTTTACCATTCTCCCACATCCAAAAGTGTTTTGCTTTCAGTCTACCCGCTGTTAACTTCAGAGAACCCACGAAAAGGTTTCAATGGTGTGTCCTACTCAAGGGCATGGCCATTGGTCCTGTCCTGTGCCAGTCCTTTGTTGCCTCTGCCATACAGTCAGTGAGAGATCATTGGCCAAAGATATACATCATTCATTACATTGATGATATATTGATAATTGGAAAATTTGGAGGTAAAGTTTTAAAATGCTATGACGAGCTACAAACTGCTCTACAAAGCAGAGGTTTACAGATAGCCCCTGATAAGGTGCAGCTTACAGACCCATAATACATACCTAGGTTTTCAAATGAGGGGACCTCAAGTCTCTTCACAAAAACTACAACTAAGACTAGACAAGCTTAAAACGTTAAATGATTTCCAAAAACTCCTTGGAGATATAAATTGGCTTGTGCCTTATTTAAAGCTTAAAAAGGGCGGGCTAGACCCTTTATGACTTGTTTCTCTCACTGGTGAAACAAGCCACTCATTCTCAAACTGTCACCTTTATTGATTATGATAAGCCTTTAAAATTTGTTATATGTAAAACAACGCTAACTGCTGTCTTCTGGCAGACTGCAACCTTAATGTGGGTCCATTTACCAGCTACACCCAAAAAGGTCATTCAACCCTACTATCAGGCTATATCTGACCTTATAATAATGGGCAGAGAACAGGAAAAATGTTACTTTGGAAAGGAACCCGACATAATCATACAGCCTTATACTAAAGAACAAGTCAATTGGCTTATACAGACCATTAAATTTTGGCCCATTGCCTTGGCTTCTTACATAGGTGTCATAGATAACCACTACCCCCTGGATAAACTCATTGATTTTGCTAACAGGCATAAATTTGTTTTCCTCACAGTCACAGCATTTAAGCCCCTAGATAATGCCTTGGTGATATTCACTAATGGCTCATCTACAGGCATTGCTGCCTATAAATGCCAGGAGAAAACTGTAGCTTTCCCTACAAACAACACATCCGCCCAACTAACAGAATTACAAGCTGTCATCACAGTTTTCTCTGCTTCCCTTTCCAATCCTTCAGTATCTACACTGACAGTGCATACATAACACATTCAGTCCCATTAATAGAGACAGCCGGTCAAATCAAGACCGCTTCCAATGCTGGAGAGTTATTTAGACAATTACAAAGACTAATCAATAAAAAGACTCATCTGTTTTTCCTAGGGCACCTGCGTGCCCATTCTGGGCTTCCAGGACCCCTTGCTGAAGGGAACCAAAAACCTGACCAGGCTACCAGAGCGCAGGCCTCCCTGCATGTGCTACTCAGTATTTGTGCCAATGATGCCCATAAAGTCGCTCAAGCCCAAAAAAGCCTAGATTACACCTTCTTGATGCCCAAACCCTTTGATTTATGCATAAAATTACCAGAGAACAGGCCAGAAAAATAGGTCAAAAATTGCCCTTTCTGTGCCACACATCTTCCAGTCCCAGATCTTGGGGTCAACCCTAGAGGTCTAATACCTAATACACTCTGGCAGATGGATGTCACCCACATTCCCAAGTTTGGCAATCTCAAGTATGTCCATGTGATTGTGGATACCTTTAGTGGTTTTATTTATGCTTCCCTCCAATCTGGTGAAGCCACCAAACATGTAATCAGTCATATGCTAACTGTTCTGGAAGTTCTAGGATGTCCACAATAACTAAAAACTGATAGTGGCCCAGGCTATGTTAGCTCTGCCTTTACCAAATTCTACAAATGCCTCAATATTCAACACATAACTTGTATACCTTACAACCCTCAAGGTCAAGGGACAGTTGAAAGAACACATCTCTCCTTAAACTTACCATTGACAAAATAAAAAAGGGGAAATGGTACCCCACAAGGGGGTCACCTAGAAATAGTTTATCCCATTCTCTATTCTTAATTTTTAAAATTTGGACACCAATGGGCAATCAGCAGCCACACATTTTTGGCATACAGAAACAAAAGCAATTTGCCTCAGTATTATGGAAGGACCCCCTAACAAATTTATGGCATGGCCCGGACCCGGTCCTGATCTGGGGCTGAGGATCAGTATGCATTTATTCTAAAGATACGAAGTCTTCAAGATGGCTACCCGAATGCTTGGTCAAACAAATTGACCAAACCCAACATCTAGCAGGCAACCTCACAGATGATTCCAGGGATGAAAATTTGCCCTGAAAACATTCTCCTATTTTGTTTTCAGATAATGGACTCAAAATTTTGGATCTTACTACTGGAAATTTTGATGACCCTGCTATCAACTTCACATGGTGGTTTTGGACCCCCGGTAAGTAAAGATGAGCTCTTAAAACAATTATATGGCAATCCTTGTGATTGCAGAGGAGGTACTAGACCCAGAGACAAATATAACAAAGGCCTTGGCCTGCATTTCAAGGGTGACATGAGCCAATTTTCGGGCACACAGGTAGGTAACACCAAACTTGTCACATATTGCCAATAGGTAGACTGTAGAAATAAGATGGCATATCTTGTCGCCCAACCTAGCACCACAGGTGGCATGGGTGGATATAGACTGAGTTGGATATGTCAGGACAAACCCAAAATAACACCCTCTGTTAATGGCAAACTGAAACCAGGCCCAACAGAATGGTAATGCTTATTACAGGGAGATGCATTCTTTCTGCTACGACTTCATGCAAGAATGCTTGGGAAGGGACAATAGGACCTATTTCATGGCTACACTTCTAAAGACTACTGCTGGTAGTTTTGGGGGTGATTGGTTAAATAACCCCCAAGTTCTTGGTAACCAAAGATATGCCCAAGCCTCATGCCAAGGCACCACTGGGAAACTGGTCTGCTGGAATAAAATTGCTCCGATCCATGTTTCTGATGGCGGCGGGCCCTAAGACACTATTGAACTACAGGTACAAAAATGTATGGAACGAATGTTCCCTAAGGTAAATTATCATCCTCTAACACTCCCCAAGTCGAGGGGTTGATTTGGGTACCCAGACCTCAGATACTCTAGAGGCTACTCATAAAGCCCTTAATGCCTCTAGCCCTGATCTAGCTAAGGATTGTTGGCTGTGTATGACCTTGGGCACTCCTATGCCCCTTGCTCTTCCTTCTGACATTATCTCACAAGACATCATGAGCCACTATAGTATGAACTGTAGTGCTAGCCTCCCCTTTAGGGTTCAGCCTGTGGCTTTCAAAAACTCCTTCTGTATATAGGGGAACACCCACAATGATAGTTACTCTGTTGACAGTGGATTTGTCACTTTTACCAACTGTAGTCAGATGTCCAATCACAATGACTATTTGCCCCAAGAAGGGACATGTGCTTGTGGAGGGAGTCTAGCTCTCACATATCTGCCTGCCAATTGGATGAGATTGTGTGTCATGGCCACCCTATTGTCTGACATAGATGTCATCCCTGGAGATGAGCCCATGCCAATCCCCAGCTTTGATTATGCTGCAGACCATGCAAAGAGAGCAGTCCAGCTCATTCCTTTATGAGTATGACTAGGAATCACAGCAGCCATGGGAACAGGCACAGCAGGATGGGGGTAGCAGTGCACTCTTACACTGAACTATCCAACCAGTTGATTGATGATGTACAAACACTGTCTGGTACTATTCAAGATATCCAGGATCAGATAGATTCCCTGGTGGAAGTAGTCCTCCAAAATAGGAGAGGTTTGTATCTTTTAACAACAGAACAGGGAGGGATCTGGTTGTCTTTGCAGGAACACTGCTCTTTCTACATGAACAAATCCAGCATCGTTCGAGACAGGATGAAGAAGTTACAAGAAGACCTGGAGAAAAGAAAAAGAGAGCTGTCTGAAAACCCCTTTTGGAGTGCATGGAATGGAATATTACCCTATCTTCTCCCCCTGCTGGGACCATTGTCTGTACTGCTAGTACTGCTTGCTGTAGGCCCTTGTCTTTTCAATAAACTGATGGCCTTTGTGAGACAACAACTTGATGACATAAAAATGCAACCCATACAGGTCCACTGTCATAGGCTTGAGATGACCGATAGGGAAAATTATGTGTAATATGAAGAAGAATGATACGATGATGCCCTCTCCGGGTAAAATAATTTTCCCACCTTGGTGCAATGGACTGGATAGCCAGAGACGAGCAACCAGATGCTCACACGTGTCACCGACTGCCACCTAAGATGAGCTGGGCCATCTGCTGCCCTGCCTTCCAATGATAGGTAAGGTCTGGTTCGGTCCGGTGTGAAAGCATCTTGACCCAAGACAGGCATAGTCCCCTGAAGGAATGATGGCCTCTTAAAAATTAAAGAAGGGGAATCTGTGGGAAATCTGTGACTGGCATCCATTTTATCATAGTCTCAGCCATATTCTTAAGTTTCCATTCCTCTGCTGAGTTAAATTCCTAATTCTTACCCCGCCTGTTTCCCCCATAAGTCTCCTGCTGCGCCCTGGGGGTGGAACTTCCCATCGTTGCCCAGTTGCCTAGTTACTCGCGCCTTTTACCCACTGATGTCATTTCCCTACGCCTCCACTATATATACCCAGTTTCTTCTAAATAAACGAGACTTGATCAGAAACTTGTCTCCATTTCTCATGTCTCCTGTTCCGTTCTTATCCCCACTCTCCCTGTAAGGTTTCATTGACTTATCTGTGGGTCGGGTTAAGTTCCCGACATTAAGACATGTTCAGTACATGTACCAGCTCCCACAGTGACTGTAACTGTTATGTACTGCAAGCATGTACTAGTAATAATAATAATTTATGAAGTTCTCTCTGAAGAGGTAACATAAAAACAGAGACCTGACTAATATGAAACATCTTAAGTTAACACTGGCAAGTAAAAAGATCCTTAGGTAGATTCATTTTATGTTTTTTTGTTTGTTTGTTTTTGGTGGTACTGATACAGGGAAGTAAAACTGTGTTCTAAAACCAAAGAATGAATTTTAGGAACAAACAGAGGTTGAGGGTAAAATGGAAAGAAAAGCTTCTGTGGGAGAGGGACAGAAAGGAGACTCGAGCAGGTTGCCCAGGAAGCTGTCTTTTTTTAGGGACTTTTTTTTTTGGTCCACTATGCACCTCAGGCTGGCCTTAAGCTCACTTTGTAGCTCAGGCTGGTCTCAAACTCACAGTCCTCCTGCCTCAGCCTCCCGAGTGCTGGAATTACTGGCATGCGCCACCATGTCCAGCTCCTAGGGACTTTTATAGGGCAAAACCATGCAGGGCTATGGTAGAGAAGAAGGGGTCTCACTTAGGTGGATGTAGGATGGGGCAAAACTATGGTCACCTAATGGGATGGCAAGCACCATTGTTCAGGTAAAGTTGATTAGGCCCAGGACCAAATTGGGAAGTGAGTCATGTAGTAAGCAGGCATGAATACAGGACAGTGTCTCTTCCCTTTGGGGTTGGGCTAGTGACTCACTTGGGTCTTTTCAGGTGATTGCTACCTATTTAGAATATGAATCTCAGGTGCTACTCTTTTAGCATTTGTTTGGCTTTTAGGTCTTTCACAGAAGGAGCCTCCAGTCATTCTCAGAGTTGAAGACACAGTTGTTTCGTGTATTATCTCTTTCAAAGGCCTGGCCCTGCCTGCCTGCCTGCCTGCCTGCCTGCCTGCCTGCCTGCCTGCCTGCCTGCCTGCCTGCCTAAAAATATTTTTGTCTAACTTCGCTGCCTACAACAGTACCAGGAATCAAACTCAGGACTTATTCCACTGAGCTATTTCCCTAGTCTTTTTTCTTAAAATTATTTATTTATTTATTTAAGTTATTTATCTGGTACGAGGTCTTGCTACGTGGCCACAGTGACCCTTCTGTCGCAAGCTCCCCAGTGTAGAGTCTACACGCATGCACCACCACACCCATTTTGGTGGCCAGCTCAGCATGCCTGGAGTTCTGGGGCTAGCACAGCATTTGGTACCATGTACTGAACCAGGGTCCTTGCACTTGCCAGGCAGGCGCTTAGAATGCTGAGCTATCTCCCCAGCCCTTCCACTTTAGGATTTTACCCAGTACTAGAATGAGGGGGGGCACAGGAGAGGTAATGGGAAGACAAAAATGGATCATATCACATAGGCAAGACCCTCTTGGCTAGTATTTCTCAAAATTTGTTACACTTATAGATCATCAGGGATCTTGTTAAAATGCAGATGATAATCTAGGACACAGGGGCTGGGCCTGAGATTCTAACATGAAGTGGGATTTCTAGGTATAGTCTTTTGTTTTTTAGGAGAAAATAACAAGGTTACTAAGAAGATATGTAAGGGAGAAAGTATAGTAATGGCCTATGGCCTTAAATCAAGTAAGAGAAAAAGCAGAGCTTGAAAATTAGTAGGTTAACACATTACCAAAATGGGAACAAAGAAAAGTTAAAGTAAAGAAAAGTTAAATTGAGAGATGGGAGGTTCTTTAACTATTTGGATAAATAAAACCCTGTGTAACACACCCCTGAAATCTCTCAGTGAGCTGAATATGTAGGTTTTTAACCACACACGTACAGTTTGAACATTCTGCAAAGTTTCTCAAGAGCTTTACTGTAGATTTCTTTTAAACAGTAAGAATAAGGTTTCACTTATAATTTCCCAGAAGTACATCTATTGAGAAAAGCAATGTTCATTAGGGTAGCAAGTATTCATTTTATTTGAAAACATTTTAAAATGTTGTAAAGTGCCAAGCTGAAAAACAATGATTCAGAGCAAACATAGCATTACAGTGCCATCCTTAAGTGTTGTTTTGTCTCTGCCTATTATTCTCTCAACAGTATTAAATGAGAAATCTTGTCACCAAAGTTGAGTGCTAATATGCTTTTCAGCATAATCCAAAGAGCAAACAAACAGAAAATTGTAAAGTTGCCTCAAACATGCTTTAGAAAACTGTTAGCAGGGCAAAAAGTCCATAAAGCAAGGCACAAGGGTAGGCAATCAGAAGTTGTTGTCCTTCCATATCTAAGGCAGAAATGAAGATCTTGGAGGCCGAGAGGCTGCACCAACCGACGATTACCAGGGCTGACAGGGTCCCCGCGGTGCCCCTGTGGCAAATACAAAGGAGTTGATTTCTATGAGAAACCAGGATGCCCGAGTCAGAATGGCCCCTGAGATGTCCTCGGCACATTATCTGTACCTACTAGTATCTCCCATTTGTAAAATGAGGCCAATGAAACATGAACTAGAAAGGCCTCACTCTGTGAGAAAATGGTGTCACTTCACCAGAAAGGCAAACATTTGATATTTCTGTATAACTAGGATTAGTAAAAATATGACATTTCCAGGCACTCTTCTGTGTAATATCTGAAACTTGACCCTGAAGTTCTCTTGTATTTTATGGTTAGTCTTTTCCATTAGCTACAGATTCCCTTTCCTCCATTATCTTCATAATTGATCCATAGAAGAACAGAAAGAAGCAGAGCTATGTTCCCACAGTGGCTTCAGTTCAATCCCCAGTTCCTCAAAAAAAAGTAAAGTTATATATTATTTATTTTAATGTTGTAATAACATGCCTGAGAAGGTCATTTTAATTTCATAGCCTTAGAATTTCCATAGTTCATCCCTATTTCATAGAACAGTTTGAAATCATGTGCCATGGCTTGGCTCTTAAACACCCCCAGACATCCATATACTAAAGCTGGGCCGCTACATTGGCACTCTTAAGAGGTGGGGCCTGCTGGGAGAAGGGGGGGCCTCTGGAGGGAGTAATGGGGACCCAGCTCCTCCTGTGTCGCTGTCCCTCCTGTGCACCATGAGTCCAGCACCCCACAGCACCTCATCCTGCCCACCACGCTGCTCTTCTTTCCCATGGGCCCACTGGAGCCTGGACTAGAGCCATGGGCCGAAATAAATAACTTCTCCTTACATAAGATTAATGGCTAGGATCAATGTTTTATGTTTTTAAATTGTTGCAGCAAAAGGCATTTTGCCTTTAAATCCCCCTCCTTGCATCCAGTACATCCTAGCGTCTTGCCACCATCTACAGCAGTTGCGAGTCGTTTTTCATGAGTGTTTAGTTGCACTGTAGTGGCTGCTTCAGTGACCTAAACTGATTGAAAATGTTTGCCTTTCCTTGTCACTTGAACTTCAGGGAAGAACCGGAAGCGGCGCTGGGACCTGGCTGGTGAACCAGGTGGGTGAGGACATGCCGCAGTGTTTTCATTTGACAGGAGCTGCTGAGCCAGAGTGAGGCCTGACAGGGAGCACCGCCGGGGCAGAGAAACCACTTCTCGTGCCATTTTCTATGCACATCATTCTAAATACTCTCACAAGCCCTTATGACTCTCAAAGCTCAACGCAGTGCTCCTTGGTACAAGCTCAGCTGGCACAATTCCATCAAGGGCAAAAGGCAGCACCAGCATCACCCTGATGTTGGATCTGTATGGTCGTGCTTTTCTCTCTGAAGGAGAACTGGATAATTTCCACGGAGACTGCTGCACCTTGGTCTCAGGATGACAGGCATAAACACAGGCTTCTCCTGAGCTGACACCTTTTAAAAAGCTGGAATCTAATGCAACATGTTTATGCAATCACAGGAAAACGCTTGGATCCTGATCCAGGATTTACAGCACAGCTGAAAACTTACTTTCTCTCAAGTGAGGCTAATGACTGACTGACTACACCAAATGAGCTGAAACTAGACGCTAGTAAAGTTTAGTGCAGCACTTCTGGTATAAAGATCCTTGCCTTTCAGCTGGATGGCAACTGGCAGAGGCACTTTTTACTCTACTCTGTAAGTGGATTTTCTCAGACATCTTGTCAATCAGAAGACCCATACTCCGTTATGATTTCAAAATCTAATGAACGAACAGCTGATGGTTTCCCAAACTCAATTGTTTTAGTTTTTACTTCCCCCTACTGTTCTGAAGTCATTTATGATGTCTCAGTTTTACTACAAATGCTTAAAATTGAGAATTTTCAAATGCTAGATTATATTATTTTGTAAAAACACTTGACATAACAGAAATTATAGAACCAAATTGTATGCTAACATATTAAACTTTGGTACTGAATAATCTAGTAAATCAAACTGATTTGCAAGAAATATAATACATGAAATATGGAAGCTTTCCACAGAAAACTCAATAAATAAAACTCATGTTCTACTAATGGATTCAGGGTTCCCATTTCCTGCCACAGTCTTCTTTTCACACATTTTTATTAGTTCATTTTGCTTATACAGATTAATGAGTTTCATTTGGGCAGATCTGCATGCGTACATATCATGTTTTAATCAATTCTCCAGCATCTCTTTTGCTCCCACCCCCAGTTTCACCAGGTGCTTTCATTGTGTATATTTTCATAATATTCATCCCTCTATAATGTACCCTAAATCCCCTCCAGAAGCCCTTATTCATTTTCTTTTGTCCAATAATAGTCCCCCTTCTACTTTCTTGTAATCTATTTTTAGCTTCCTCATATTAGGGAAAATAAGTGATATTTGTCTTTCTGGGCCTGGCTTATTTTGTTCAACACACAGTGATTTTATTAACTGTTGTGGGCTCACTGTTAATGGATCTGGTTGTCTGTAAGTTATTCTCAAAAGTAAAATTTTAAAATTGGGACCATCTCAAAACAAAAGCAGAATTTGTACATCATTTTCAACAATGTGAGAAAAACAACTATTTGTGATCAAAGTAATTATATTTTAAAGGTTTTAAGCTCTTTATCTTTGTATACTATTCCATCCAATGTAGCATTAATAACCTCATAATTATGTCATCTAAGAAGAAAATGTAAGTCAGATTTTCTTTTTAGTGTGGAAGAATGATCACTGAGAGTAAATACTTATTTCCAAGTGGACTGAGAACAGAGCAGGTGACAACAAGCTATGTAATCAATTGTTCTCTCTAAAGTGGCAATGATATCTATATGCGTGGGAAAGTGCCCTGCAGTAACTTCTACCTACTGAGCTCTTATTGAATTTTAAATTCCAAATGTCAACAGTCTAAGTGAAAGAAGAAAACTTTTTTTTTTTAAGCGTATTGAATGAACATGTATGTTACAGAACTCTCCCAAATTAATCTGCTCATCAGGGTTCCTGGGAATTCTACACTGCAAGGAGCTCAGCAAAGACAGAACAGTTGTTTCCAGCCTAGAAGGCAGTGTCTGGAGCATAAGTGATCTGTCAACGTCTTGCTAGGTTTACTCTTCCAAAATGAAATCAGTGCATTTTCTGTAATTGTTACATTACCCATGCTAATAGTTCACACAGAAGACCGTGACAGCATAAAAGCGCCAGCTGAAAACATCAGTTAGCTGCTTTTATTTTTTTTAACCATGGAAATAGCAACAGCACCTGAGCCAAAACCATCCTACTTTCCTGAATCTATGTGTAGGTTTTAATAGATATGGTTTCCCAATTCTTTCACTACAAAGCTCAACTTCCGCACTGGCCTAGCAAGCTGGTGTGATAAGCGTGCTTACTGCAGTGAACAGAAGATGGCACAGCTGGACAGGATGACCATGGGGAGCAGGCAGTACCCCAGCACGCTGGCCACGCAGCCGTAGGACACTCCTGCAGAACTCATCACGTTCAGTAGGGCGTGAATCCCAAGGCAGCCGATGGCACTCATGCCGTACACGTATCCAAACTGAACTTTGCCCGCCTGGAGAAAGGCAAAGACAATGATGTGAAGGCTAAACAAATGTGGAGAGGAAATCAGAATGACAAAAATTAAGGATGATTTCAACATTAGTTTAATAGTATTTCATGTCTTTAGGAGACTGGGGATTGTAGAAAAATGCTGCTTGTAATATGAGCTGCAATCTCTAACACAAGCATTCTGACTATATACTTAGGACAGAGCAATGCCCAACAGAAAAGATGAAAAGCAACCCTGGGTATGTCTTTTATTATAAGGTTTGAAAGGCAGAAAAAAGATTATATTTTCTCCTCTTGTTTGTTGAATAACTTTTTTTTTTCTATTTATGTATTTGGTAGAGGGTCTGACTACCTCACTATGCAACTTGGACTCATACTGATCTTCCTCTTTTCAGCCTCTCCAGAGCAGGGATTACAGGCATGTGCTGCCATGCCCAGATGAGATCCCAGGCTCAGTGCACCCTGGGGGCAAGACCGAGCGCAGCATGCAGGACCCAGGTCAAATCCTGGACCCTGCACTTGCCTAAGTAGGTGCTTAGCTTGCTGAGCTATTTCACCAGTGCTTGTTAAATAACTGTTAATCTTGGAGATTTACAAGGCATATTATGATACTGCTATTTAAAATTGCTTTAAGTTCTGGAAAAGTTTTATAATTAAAACAGAAAATAGGGCCAGCCAAATAGCTCAGCGGATTAAAGCGCCTGCAAGCAGGCACAGGGGCTAAGAGGTTTGATCCTTGGGCCTGTGTGCTGGTCCCACTCCCAGGGCAAACTGAGACAATGATTGAGACTGGGTGTGGTGGCATGTGCCTGCCTGTAATCCCAGCTCATGGGATGCTGCAAACAGGTGGATCACTATGGTCTAATCTAATAGTGAGACCCTGAACACCCTGTAGACCCTTCTGCCACAATAATATAAATAAATAAAAATAAATGTTCATTTTATTAAGTTTAATTTTTTTCAGAATATTCTAAATTTATATATGACTCAGGAATGATGTTTTTCCAGAGAATACCTGCAGTGCTACCTGAAAAGTTAAACACTTGAAACCTTTATGTGATTATAAAATTTATCTGGGGGCTGCTGTACCTTGGCTAAGTGTCCCCCAAAGGCCCACATGTCCGTTGCTTGGCTCCCTCCCAGCCTCTGGCTCTTTTGGGAGGTAGAAGAACTTTCTATAAGTGGGCACTGAGGTTAAGACACAGGAGTCAGGCCCTGAGAAAGGATCTCAGGACTCAGCCTCTTCCTCTCTCAACTCTGACTGCCTCAGAAGAGCAGCTTCCCCTCGCAGAGGCTCCCCTTCATGCACTCCCTCACTACAACCCAGAGGCCACAGGGCTGAAGAACACTGGACTCTTGAAGCCCTGTGCCACAATATACCTGGTCTCTTTCTAAAACATTTATCTAGATATTTTGTTAAAGTCATAAGAATCTGACACAGGAAGGAAAGAAAAATGAAACTAAATTCATGCTAACTGCTTTAAGTTGCCCTCTTTGATTTGCTTCCTACAATGTAAAGAAAGGACAGCAGCACTGTGCTCATGTCAATGTAAGTTGTGAAAATGAGGAAGGTGTGACTGTGGTCTTTCATTTGCAGAGAGATAAAGATTTAGATCCTGGTTCTATATTTAGTTTTGTTTTCACTAGTATGAGGCCTGTACCAGACTGTGAAATTATAGGTTCCAATGCAGAGTTAACCTAATATTGAATAGATTCTGATTCAAAGTTAAATTGTATTTCAGTTAATAACGCATGGAGTTTTAGGAGCATATCTCTCTCCCTCCCTTCCTCCCCTCCCTCTCTCTCTATATATATTGATAGATATATCAATATTTAAAAAATGCATATTTTAACATACCCCCCATAATTTCACAACTAATAGCAACTCAAGTCACTCAAATGCACTTCTTGCCTTGAAGGAAACAAAGAAACTGAATACACAGAACTATGATGCCAAAAGGTGTAACATGATAGTTAAGATTTTTTTGTCTATCTTTCTTTCTACTTTCAGCATCAGAAAATATAAAAGTAAATCCAACATTACCCACTCAAGAGAAATCTTAATGAAATTAATTCTACCCTATAAGGGATGGTAACAGGAATGTTTTCTAAGACAATAAGCAAAACCAAATGATGGCGATAGCTCCAGCAGCTTGAAGAAAGATGAGTCAGTATGCTAAATTGATTGTTTCTGATTATTTAATTAATGGGCTTTTCAGCTTAATCCAGGATTATCAAATCACTGTGACAAAAAGAGGAAAGGAGGTTAGAGACTAAATAAGACTAGTTGATAGTGTTGACTTATAGAACATGTTCATTTGCTATAGCACAAAGAAAAAAGATGCTATCTTTATATTAGCACTGTTATCACCTCATTGTATAAGTGGACACATACTGCGAGTGGTGGGCAGAGTACTCTACAGACACTACAGGCTGCCCATATTGTGGCTGGTATTAAAATTAACACATAAAAAATGAAAATTTAGTTGCAAATATGCTTCAGACTACTTTTGAAAATTGTAGCTATATTAGCAAAAATTATTGTTATGGGAAGGCAATAGGAAGAAGAGAAAGAAGAGAAGTGAATCAGTATTTTAAGGGCTTTCCTTGGACTCTTTTTAATTTCTTATTTTATTTGCCTTGAAATGTTTATTGTTTTGTGCCTTAATAAAACTTTTTTTTTTTGCAGTACCAGAGATTAAATTCAGGACTTTGCACTGTCCAGGCAAGCATTTATTCTCCTGAGCTATATCTCCAGGCCCTAAAACTATATTTTTAAGATATAATTTGATTAAATCTTCTATTTCTAACTGGTTACTATTCTCTTTTTAGTATAAAATTATAGCCTTTTTATCATTTTTATGATCTTTCTTTTTTTAGTGAAATGTTTTTCTAGATTATGAGTTAGAATGCCTTCTAAACTTGGTTAGAAATATGTTTTACTTTAGCATTTTGAAGACTGTTAATATTACTTCCAACTGAAAGAATGAAAGAGGCTCACACTTAAGCTGTATAGGAAAAATAAGACAAATCAAGAGGAAACTGTCTTCACAGGATCAGAAAACTAAAATTATAGGATAAAATATATAGACTGACTAACAAATGATCAGTACAACTTAATTTACTCATGGTAGTCTCAAAAAAAAAAAAAAAACAAAAAACAAAACAAAACAAAAAACAAGTGCACCCCTCTTACATTTCACACAATGCTAAAAGTGCCCTTGAGGCATATTACAGTCAAGAAGATGAACGATGACAGTGAAACAATCTGTGGAGTGAAGAATGGGGATCTCACAGCCGCCAGGAACTAACACTTATGCCCTGTACTTCTTAAATTCATGTGTCTTTCAACTAGTCCAAATGATAGTTGTTTCTTAGAAAGAGTGAAGAAATGAATAATCATATTGGGTGAAAATTAATGACTTGGGGTTTTGCATTATGGTATCACATTTAAATTTCTAAATTTTAACAGTTGTATGTGTGATGGTAGTTTATTTTTTCCTTATGGTCTATATGTCTTGCTAATAAAAAATGAAAACAACACACTGAATTAAACAATTTTCACTATAAAAAGCAACATGTTTTCCTCATTATTTATCTCTTCTCTAATTGCAAACCTCGCCTCAGAACTGACCCTAGCAGGGTCAAGATTAAAACCCAGTGTTTGTGCTGACCTTACCAGAAGCAGGGTGGCTCCCAGGGACACACAGAAAAGGATGGGCCCCATGAGATCAGTCTCATTCATGATGCTGCCATCTGCTGGCTTCACTGGGTTTAGCACTGTCAATGTTTTTTGCCATATGTGATCAAAATTGATTCCAAGTTCTGCAGAATGGGAAAAAAAAATCATATATACATGCATATATATGGAAATAAAAAATAAATAAATTGAATTATTTAAAGGTCAAAGTATCTGATCCGTTATCATTTAAAACTGATGGGGAGATAGCTCAGTAGAATAAGTGCTTGCCTGACAAATGCAGGGTCCTGAGTTCAATCCCCAGTACCACAAAAAGAAAAAAATAAATAAAAATAAAAATTAAAAAAATATTAAAAATAATAATGGGGCTGGGGAGTTATCTCAGTGGAATAAGCACTTGCCTGGCAAGCGCAAAGTCCTGAGTTTAATCCCCAGTACTGCAAAAAAAAATTAAAATAAAACTGATGGTTCTGTATCTTCATAATCTATTTTTCTATATAAAAAGAACATTTTTATATATGAAAGCCTTTGATAATATTGACTACTGTTATTCTATTAATTTGTTATAAAATTTTGTTATTTTTTTTCATAAAATTAAAAAACAATTCAATATAAAAGTGCTTCAAAGGTTGGGTGTGATGGTACACACCTGTAACTGGAGCACTCAGAATTCTTAGGCAGTATCTCTATGAGTTCAAGGCCAGATGGGGTTACAAAGTGTGTTCAAGGCTATCCTGAACTACATAGTTAAACTTTATCTCAAAAAGGCAAAAAGAAAAACCCTTAAACTTTACAAATTTTTGTTGTCAATCAAGGAGCTAAAATAAATGTTTTAGAGAAAAAAATTCCATCATGGAAAATATGCCCTGATTTTTTCAGTAAATATAAACTTAAAATCTAGTTTAAAACTGGGGAAAATGTATCCAGGGTTAGGGTAATGTTGTGTCCTCTTCCCACACCGCCAGGTACTAACACTTCTGAGATCTTGCAGCACTGTCCATGGCGTAATTTCTCAATTAGTCTTACTATGTAATTTTCATCAGAAGCCCGGGCTTTCTACTTCACTCCATCTAAGGGAAGAATGATTCCATGCCGAGTGCATGAGCTTCACAAAGGAGAAGGCTCTTCTTGCAAGGACAACTAACCACGATGTCACACATATTTTAGTCAGTGTCCTCAGAGATTGGGCCAAGATACCTCAAAGATTAAATTCCAGAGACAATTAATCTTTCCCACTACCCTGAATAATGGCATTAGAACAAAACAGCCCAAATCAGTGGAATCAGTATTGATGAGCTGAGACTCATTTAAATCTAATATTTCTTCCTCCAGTCCCTGTTTTCCAAGGAATTCTGATTGGCCCTCACAGACTGGATTCCTTTTCTTGTTTTTATAATGATGCACCTAGCCATAGGACATTCACCTAACATAGGGGTAAATATGGATCACTTCAATGGATTTTCTAATTACTCCTACAAAGATAAACTAAGATGTACCTTGGAGAGAAAAGAAAAAAAAAACATGCAATTAAAAAATGACTCAATTGTTTAGAAATCAGAGATCCAATCTTTTTTAATCCCTTCTCTCCATCATTTTAAATTTTCAATAAAGTGACATCTAGGAAGAACTGAAGCTAAATACTGAATTTCAATAAAATCAAGCTTGCATTTCCTGAATTTTGGAATGGGCCCCACAAGACTAAGATGCATCAATGTGAAAGTCCAATAAACTTAGTTCTGTTATCTCATTCTTAGTTTATACATCAAATGGTTTAGGTTTTCAGAGGTTAAATAATTAATCCAATGTCACAGAATAACAGAAAATGTATATTTCCACATTGGTCAGCCTGACTCCAGAGTATGTTGTTTTAACCATGAGTTGCACTTAGATCAAAATGCACCCAAGCGTATAGTAGCTGTTTCCAGCAGAGCCCAGCACCTTCCTGTAAAGCACTGCCTGCCCCAATGTATTTGCATGTGGCACTCAGCTACTGTGGGATCTAGTGATACTTCTGGGTGAAATACTGGATATAATTCAGCTACTTTCATGCTTTGCTTTTTGTTTACTTATTTAATGATTTTTAAAGTAGTAAAAATTTTAAATTTGAGAAATTCCACAGTTTAAATTAATTTCACCTAAGACTATGTCTTTTTCAGATTTTATTCATTTATGCTAACTGTATTTTCAGTATTTAACACAATAAAGTAACCTTTAATTCAAAATATCATTTTCCCCTGGAAAAGCATAATTATTTCTGAAGAAACTCAGAGAAATGCTGCATTATGTAGCATAATTGCCAAGTTTTACCATTTATTTGCTGGTTTCATTAACTTTTCATACATTTCAACACTAAATCACATAAATGAATAAATATAGACTAGACTATTTTTTAAGAAAATATTTTATGTTTCGTGTAACTTATGTTTTACATTAAAATGTATCTCCATAATATCTTATTTTCAAATTCATTATAAGATAAGCGAATGAAGCTTTAAGTATAATTATAGGTATCCTAATATAAGATAAAATGAAACTGAAATTTGAACATAAAATTTATGGTTTTTCTGCCACCTAGTGGTAGTAAAGTATATAATACATGCTATAAAAGTGGCGTCTTTTCTATACAAATTGTGGCACTAGCTTTTCATCTGTAAACATAAAGCTATGCTACAAGTACAAAATTTCAATTATGAAATAGCAATAATTTTTCTAGTCCGAAAAATGTGAATTAACTACTATTGAAGACAGATGTGTTAGCATACTGATGGTACATTTTCAAAAAGCAAAACTTAACATTCCTACCTAAAAAACCAGAAAAACATGTGAAATTACAAAGTACGTATTGAAGCAATGAACACAAGTTCATGAAAACATATTTCGTATATAGGATGTAATCAGTATAGCTTCCTAATCTTATCATTCATTTTATATGTATTCCATAAAAACTAACAAATGTCATTTATCACCTAATCCTACAAATCCTGCTTATGACTTTGTTTTTTTAGTATAGGGTCTACAGGGACTACATGATCTCACTATGTAGATCAGACTCAGTGATCTGCCTGTAGTCAGCCTCCCAAGAGCTGGGATGATAGGAGTGTGCCACCATGCCCAGCCTCAATTGCCATCTCAGCGTGCCCCAGAGGCGGGGCCAGCATGTCAAGTCCAAGGATCAAACCTGGACCACTGCATCCGCCTAAGCAGAGCCTTTAGTCCACTGACCTATTTGGTCAGCCCAACTTCTTCATGAGTCATAGACTTACGGCTTTCACAAGATCACTCAGCCTGGTCAGCACACTGGCTTGGAACTCAACATATTTCATAAATTAAAAATGCAAAATTTTAATGTGCTTGTTCTTTGAATTTTATTTATTTATTTGTTTGTTTATTTATTTATTTTGTGGTACCAGGGATTAACCTAAGGACCCTGTGCTTGACACGCAAGCGCTTACTCTGAGCTATCTCCCCTGCCCTTGACAAATATTTGAAAGGCATAACTACAAAGAAAAAGATCCATACATACACGGTGAGCGGAATAAAACGGGATCCACTACTGCTTCCATTCAAGTTGAAGAAACAGTAGAAGCAGATGCGAGAGCGTCCCGTTTCTGGGGCTGTGCTGTATGCCCGCAGCCTCAGTGACCCCAGAGCCTGTGGCAGGAAGATAGCGAGTTTCTCCAGCCCGAATGACTTGAGACCTTGCCTTGAAAACTTAATTAATTAACTAGCTAATTAATTAATTGAAAGGGTGGAGATGCAGTCAGTGTGAAGGCCCTGAATGTAATCTGCTCTACTACTAAAAGGTGCTATATACAATATAGATTACATAACTAGAAAAGATTATTTTTCATGAAGGTCATTGGAAAATGTTAGCCATATGTGGAGAAAAATAAAGATAAGTCTTTGTTTCACATAATGAGCTAAAAATATTGTCAGATCAAAAATCTCAATGCAAAATATAATTTTTAAATTTGTGAATCTACAATGGGGTATGAGCATTATTTGGAGCTACACAAAAAAACAATTAGAAAGGAAAGTTTCTCAAAAAACTCTGAAATTTGAAGTGTATTAAATTGAGCTATTATAAGCATAGGT
Organism: Ctenomys sociabilis; assembly: GCA_004027165.1. Lineage (NCBI taxonomy): Eukaryota > Metazoa > Chordata > Mammalia > Rodentia > Ctenomyidae > Ctenomys > Ctenomys sociabilis. The sequence continues at coordinate 18,779 of PVKA01005772.1, forward strand.
ATGCATGTATCTCTGTAATATAATATTTTAAAATATGTCTATATATGCTAACTTGTTTCATTCATAATAATAGTTTATCTTACTCCACTGAAAAGAAAATTTGTGTCATTATTTGTTTTTTCTGTAAGAATCTTTTTGGTTTATGTTATATAATGAGTAACTACTCTGGAGATAATGCACAGGGTAATAATTATGACTCTTATTATTTGACTGAATCATTTCATTGTTTTAATAAAATAGAAAAGAAAATACATTAAAATTTCCATGTGCCTGTAAGAAAATTAGATGGGAGCTACAAGCTATGAAAAATGTTTCAAATATATATTTCAAACAATGGCTAATACCTTTATATGCAAGTATCATTCAAAATAAGGTAAGGAAACATGTTTAAGTTTCTAAAGGAAATCTGATCAAAAACATGAAAAGTACCAAGAAGTAAAATGATAAGGCTATAGAAAAATCTCAAATTTTTCTAATAATTAAGTACATCATTTTTCTCTTCCTATTAAAATATATGCTAATGAAGGGATATTGGAAAAATCCATTTTTGAGACTGGTCTGCCATAAGTACACTTGACTTAATCATCCCAGTGCTGCAGACACAGCCCAGGGGCCAAGTCAGTATAGGTTTCAGTATGCTGATTTTAGTATGATGTTCATCAAATTATTACTATAAGGAAGGATCTTTAAGGTATTGCTAAATTATAGTACTTTTACATGATGGAATATTATGAAGCCATTACAAATCAAGTTTTTAAAGAATGTATTATTGCTTTGAAGAATTTATGTACTAAAATGCTTACTATAATTGAAAAAAACACAAAATTTTATAACCATAACATAGCCAAACTTCAATTTTTTAAAACTCAAATATCAATACATTAATTGAAAAACAGTATTTTACTTAAATTATTTTGTGGGAAAATGTGCCTGTACATAATGTAATACTATTCAGCTCTAAAGAAGGAGAACTTTAAGACATCTGTAGGAAAATGGATGCACTTTGAAAACATAAAGTGAAATAATTCAGATATACAACTTTAAATGCCACCTGGGTATTTTCATTTGAAAAATGAAAAATGCAAAGTGAAAATAAAGGGCAAAAGAAAACAATAAGAAAAGGAAATAGGAAGATAAGAACTTTTACAAATGGGAAGGGTTGTAAGAGACTAATAGGGTGGAGAAAATATAAAAAAGATTTAAAGGTGTCATACACATGTACCAAATACCCACAGTGGATGTGAACATTACATGCCTTAACCATGACAATGACAACAACATAATCAATGATGAACATGGGGAAAAGGATCTACAGACAGAGGGAGGGAGGCTGGAGAAAAGGGGAAATGTAAAAGAGAATCAATATGTCATGCATATGCACCTAGTTCCTAAGATGGGTATCAACTTCCTGCACTGCAGACATAATAACAAAGTAAAATTTTAAAATAAACTATATATACCTGCATATCTATCTATCATCTATCTTCACCTTCACTGAGGAAATAATAAAGTTTGGAAGGCTATATCTCAAATTTTTAACAGTAGTCATGCCTTAAAGACCAGATTTAAAATAATTTTACATTTTCCAAAATATATGCTGAATACAATTACATGCCAAATACATGCCAGCTACATTAAAGAGTGGCAAACAGTGGTATTTAGATCACCTGTTGGAATGTCCCTTCTTCCTTTTCATTTACCTACATCTGAAGAAATTGTATGAATAAAGGCCTTGGAGCAGTTAGGCACTGCTTGGCCTTCAAATTGAAATTTACTTGACTTTTAGTATTTGGGCCCTCTCTTTCTAGATTTATATTGACATTCTTTTAAAGCAAAACTGGCAGATACTGGATTTTTTAAATAGCAAGGAGTAAAACACTGTCAAAGTCCCCTAAGGAGTTTAGGCTCGAAGAATACTGGGTTTCCTTCCCAACAGAAATGTAATTTCCTGCAACCATGTTCTTCTCCATCAACCCACTCCAAGATGAGATGAAGGGATCATGTGACTCATAGAAGAAAAATCTTGGCATGTCTCCATGTCAACAAAAACAAACATTAATTTGAGAAACTACTCCTGTTGCTCTCAACAAATAATACGAAACAAAGTATGTCACAATGAAGTACCTCATTCACTGGGGCGAGAAGAGTAGCTGCCTTAACATAACCCACGTGTGACAACATGTATTTACTAGTGCTTGTACATGGTGAGGGTGTCTGAATTTAAGAAATATAGAAGAAACATACGTGCAGCCAGAGCACAAACACATGTCCAAATTTCTCCACATAACATGTAACAAACTTGCAATGGTTTGCGTGTCTTGCTGTGGAACAATCACACATGAAACACTGCACACGGCAAGCTACCAGCACACATTAAGTGTAAATTATGGGTATTATTCTTTCACCTATACACACATTAATAACCCTTCCTTTACTTATCTTCTAACAAAGGAGGCTCTTCATCAAAGCTGTCAATGTAAGGTGATTGTGAGTAATAATCCAAGTTGGATGCTGGTTGAAAAAGTTGTCCTGGGTAACTTGGTGATGTGAGCATCTGCACAGGAGCAGGAGAGGTGGGTGGGAGCTGCCCCCCAGCTTGTTGTCTAGAAAGCAAAAAATGGTGATATTTACGCACTGAATAAAGGGATACCTGGACACATCGCAAGAGGAAACTGCCACTTTTCTTTAGGATTTCACTTAGTGTTTACATATATTTATGGGGGCAAGAATAGCCTACTTCAAATTTAACTGTAATCCAAAAGAATAAAATAACTGCTTAGGAAAAAGCTTCCAGAGAACTCCAGGATTGCTGCACTAGAGAGACCTTTCCCAGCATTGTCCAGTCCTGCCCCCCAGCCCCAGACCCAACACAGCTGACCCAGTAAGTGAGAACTTCCAGGTCCCCTGCACTAGAGAAACTTTTCCCAGTGTTCTCTGGTCCTGCCCTGCTGCCCCAGAACCAGCACTGCCTGCCCTATGAGTGAGAATATCCACCACACTTTGGGGAGACCTGCAGACCCGCCAAAACTCAGGCCCAGTGAGTGTGTGAGAGACCTTCTGTGCTCTCCTGCCCCCTCCCCCCCATTTCCCTCCACACCCAGCCCAGGCCTGGCATACAGGCCTGGGGTGAAACCCTGAGGCTGAAGTCCCTGCACTGAGACTAGGGTCAAAACCACACAGCTAATCCAGAAGCAGAGCAACTTGTCAAAGGGGCACAACAGGCTCACCTCCAAGGACAGCAAAAGGAAGGAGGTGAGCACAGCAGACAGACCCAAGCCAGGCAACTACATGAACTAGAACTTGGTGTAACAACACCTGAATTTCATGAGGTGCTAAGGTTAGAACTACAACAAAACTACAACAAAGGTCAGAGGTCAGAGCTATAACAAGGAGCCAAATGCAACCTCAGGCCTCGAGCCCACTAATAACAAGTGCAGAGGACACTAGCTCAGCTAAAATGAATGAATTAACAGAGTCAGAAACAAAGAAACAATACAGGAAATAAATAGTTCAAATGAAGCAGAGTAAAGAGATACAGAAGAACTTAAAATCTCAATCACGAGTCTACAAAACCATCTGAGTGAAAGTGAAGACAGAGCCAGATCTTGAAGACACTGGATCAGCTAGTGAAAAGGTGAGAAAGATCTCTTAAAAACAACTAGGATGTGGCGCAGGCCTGTAATCCCAGCACTCGGGAGGCTGAGGCAGGAGGATTGTTGTGAGTTCGAGACCAA
>PVKA01005772.1:22612-88424 GCA_004027165.1 Ctenomys sociabilis
AAAAAAAAAAAAAAAAAAAAAAAAAAAAAAAAAAAAAAAAAAAAAAAAAAAAAAAAAAAAAAAAAAAAAAAAAAAAAAAAAAAAAAAAAAAAAAAAAAAAAAAAAAAAAAAAAAAAAAAAAAAAAAAAAAAAAAAAAAAAAACAACTAGGATGCAGGAAAAATAATCCATCACATGCAAGATGAACAATGTGAGACTAATAGGCATCAGTGAGAAAGAAGGATATGGGCAGAAGTAATAGCAGAAAACTTCCCAAATATGAAAAACAATCTAACATTCAGGTAACTGAAGCATACAGAATGCCAAATAACTTCAACCCAACTAAAAACATACCGAGACATATAATAGACAAGACCCCAAAAATTCATACAAGAATACTATACTGAAAGCTGCTAGAGAAAAGAAGCAGATCACATTCAAAGGAAAACCCATCAGAATTACGGCCCATTTCTCTTCACAAATTATGAAGGCAAAGAGAGCATGGAGCAGAGTTCTTTAAGTTTTCTATGACAACAAATTCCAACCCAGACTACTATACCAGCAAAACTCTCTTTCAAGTTTGATGGAGAAGTGAAATTCTTCCATGAAAAAAGAACAACTAAAGAATTTCATGACAACAAAGCCACCCCTACACAGGTTAATGAAAAATTTTCTAGAGAGGGCCCACAATGACCAGAACTCCATGAATGAGAACAGAAGGAATCCACTAAATAGGACAAACAATTAAACATAGGATAAAAAGTAAACAGCAGGTAAATAACATAATAATCATAAGTCAACACATTTGAATTATAACCATCAATGTAAATGGACTCAATTCACCAATTAAGAGAAACAGACTGGCACAGTAGATGAGGAAACAAAACCCAACAATATGCTGCATACAAGAAACACACTTAACTCAAACAGACATTAATAGGCTTAAAGTCAAAGGATGGAGAACAATACTGCTTGCCCCAGAAAAAAGCACGGGTAGCAATCTTGTTCTCAGACAGTCTCAACTTCAAACCAAAAATGATCAAACAAAATAAAGAAGGCCAGTATATACTGGTTAGGGGAAGAATTCAACTGGAGGAGGTAACACTCACAAATATGTATTCACCAAAGACAGAAGCATCCAACTATGTAAAACAAATCTTAATGGACATGAAAAACCTAATATCCAATACCACAATCTTAACAGGACACCTAAATACCCCTTTATCCCACAAAGACAGGTCAACTAGACAAAAAATTAGCAAAAAGTAGAACTGAACCAGAGCCTGGAACAAATGGACTTGGTGGACATATACAGAGTGTTCCACCCAACCACAGCAGAATGCACCTTTTTTCAGCTGAACATGGGTCATTCTCTAAAATAGACCACATACTGGTCCATAGGTCATGCTTAAGTATAAAAAAGAAAACAGAAATTATCCTATGTGTATTATCTGTCCACAGTGCAAGGAAACTGGAAATAAATGAAAAAAGAAACCAGAAAAACCCGTTAAATTCATGGAAAATAAACAACACCCTTCTCAGCAATGGGTCACAGATGAAATTAAACAAGAAATTCAACAATATTTACAATTCAATGAAAATTCAACCACAACTTATCAGAATTTATGGGATGTGATGAAAGCAGTTCTCAGAGGGAAGTTCTTAGCTATGAACTCACACATTAGGAAAACAGAACAGGAACAAATAAACACACTAATGTGGCACCTCCAACATCTAGAAAAGGAAGAGCAAACCAAACCCAGAGCCCAAAGATGAGAAGAAATCATAAAGATTAGAGCAGAAATTAATTCAGCTGAGATGAAGAAAACAGTTCAAAGAATCCACAAATCAAAACGTTGGTTCTTTGAAAGACTAAATAAAGTTGATAAGCCACTAGCTAACCTCATCAAAAAGAGGAACAAAAAAAATTCAATTACAAGCAATAAGGAATGAAAAGAGTATAATAACCTGTGGAAATTCAGAAGATTGTCAATAGCTACTTTGAGAATCTTTGTACTCACAGAATACAAGACACAGATGAAATGGACAGATTCCTAGAAAAGTACAAATTACTAAAACTGAATCAAGAAGATAGAACAACTCTCAATAACCCAATAATAGCCAACAAAATATGAAATGTAACAAAAAGTTTGTGGGCAAAAAAAAAAAAAAAAAATCCAGGTCCTGATGGATTCACAGTTGAATTCTACAAGAAATTTACAGAAGATATAATCCCTACACTCCTCTAACTCTTCAATGATATTGAAAAGGAAACAGTTCTCCCAAAATCATTCCTGGAGACAAGTATTATACTGATACCAAAACCAGGAAAGACACAACAAAAAAAGAAAACTACAGGCCAATCTCCCCCATGAACATAGATGCAAAAATCCTTAATTAAATCCTGTCAAATAGAATACAGCAAATCATCAAGAAGATCATACACTATGACCAGGTAGGATTCATCCCAGGGATGCAAGGATGGTTCAATATTCAAAAATCTATAAATGTAATACATTATATCAATAGAGTGAAAACTAAAAACCACATGATCATCTCAATAGATGCAGAAAAACTTTTGACAAAGTTCAACATTCATTCATGTTTAAAATCCTTCAGAAAATTGGAATAGAAGGCCTCTATTTCAATTTGATAAAAGCCATCTATGACAACCCAAAAGCTCATATAATCCTAAATGGGGAAAAACTGAAATCTTTTACTCTTAAATCAGGTAGAAGACAAGGATGTCCTCTATCACCCCTCCTGTTCAATACAGTCTTGGAATCCTTAGCAACAGCCATTAGAAAAGAGGGAGAAATAGAGGGAATAAGAATAGGTAAAGAAGTTAAATTATCACTATTTGCAGACAACATGATACTTTACTTGACATCCATGACAACCCAACAGCTAATATAATTCTAAATGGGGGAAAAACTGAAATATTTTACTCTTAATCTGGTACAAGACAAGGATGTCCTCTATCACCCCTCCTATTTAACATAGTTTTGGAATCATTAGCAACAGCCATTAGAAAAGAGGGAGAAATAAAAGGAATAAGCATAGGTAAAGAAGAAGTTAAATTATCATTATTTGCAGATGACATGATACTTTACTTGGAAGACCCAAAAGCTCCACCAAGAAGCTACTAGAATTGATACAGAAATTCAGTAACATAGAAGGATACAAAGCCAATACTTAAAAGTTAATAGCATTTCTCTACACAGATAATAAACACACTGAGAGGGAAACTATAGAAACAATACCTTTTACAATAGCACTGCGGAAAATGAAATATCTTGGAATTCATCTAAAGAAGTTAAAAATCTTTTCACAGAAAATTATAGTACTCTGAAAAAAAAGATTACAGAGGATTTCAGAAAACAGAAAGATATACCCTGCTCCTGGATAGGAAGAACCAACATCGTGAAGATGTCCATACTCCCAAAATTGTTGTACAGATTCAATGCAATCTCCATCAAACTACTAACAAAATAACTCCTAGACCTAGAGAACTCAGTCTTACACTGTATTTGGAACCAGAAAAGACCTAGAATAGTAAAGGCAATCCTGGCCAACAAAAACAAGTCAGGAGTAATTACAATTCCTGACTTGAAATTATACTACAAACTACTGTGATAAAATCAACATGGTATTGGCAACAAAATAGACCTGAGGACCAATGGAATAGAAAAAAGAAAAAGCTTCTAGAAGAACACTGTATCTCAACCAATATAGCTGAGCCTAAATAATGACACCTGCAACTGCCCTCATTTTCAAATTAAGATTCTATAAGGGCAAAGCTGTGTTTTTAATCTGAGTTCACAGGAACAGAAGCAGTGGCTCATGGGCCCTAAATGGCTTGGTCAGGGTCACACCACATCACTGAAGCAGTGGTGTCTGAACCGAGGGTCTCTGAGCAGCCTTCTGTGTCTGTACATTGCAGCTCCACCATGATGTTCATAGGATGTCACCAGTGTGTCCTCCCCAGACCTCTGTAGAGACAGCCACTAAAATAATTTTACTAGTGTATTCAATTCAAAGAAAAGAATATGTGCACAAATTTAATGCAGTCTATAAAGAAATGCACTGCCTGGTTCTGGCCCAATTGGTACAGACAAATTATCCTTGAGTATCAAGTTAAGTGTACTACATCGCTGGCTCATAAATATCTCTTCTTAAATGTGGAATTAGTTTTGCTAAAACATGATACTTCAATACTTCCTTGACTGTGCTTCCTGCTGGTTTTACCATTTGTGTGAAAATTTTGAAACGTATTTATCTTTTTAAATTACACATTGCTAGTGGTAGAGGAAGGAAGAATGGAAAAAAAGGAGTGTGTGGGTTATTTATGCATAATAAAAACTACTTTCCTTTAAGTAAAAACCTTTACTTAATGAAAGAAACAAAAACAGCCCCTTAACTGGTTTAAGATTGTTTTCCTACGAATGGCCTTCAACTTAAACTAAATATGCAGCCCAGTGCTGTGAATAAGGGAAGTCCCTTGTTCCCTGATGTTAATATATTTTATTTTTTATTAAAGTTAAAAATTCCTTAATTTTTATTCCTAGTAGCACTACCACAATTTACAGGGCAATATTCCTGATGTAATGAAAAGAAAGAAAAAGACAAAGCTACAACAGATAAAAGACGTCAGGAATGTACATCTGATTGACACTACATTGCATTAATCAATAGCTGCACTCTTTGCAAACTGTGGCCATGACAGTCCTGAACCAGAAGGGTTTCCTGCTTAAGCTGCAGTAACTTTTCTGACTATGGATCATCGTTCCTTCTGTGGCAGATTTTTACAGTCTCTAATGCATTTGGGACGATTGTCTCAAAGTAACCTGCAGCTTTCCTGACAACTCCTTGCTCTCTCTCCTGCTGAGAACTGTAGCCATTTTCTGTTTTTTTTTTTTTTTAAACCTTCTGCTACCATATCCACCACTTCCACCACCAGATCCATAACCACCACCACAGGGACTGCCAGAGCTTCTTCCACCAAAACTGCCCCATTCATGGGTCCATAATTTGACTGCTGCTGTCCACTATAACTTCCAAAATCATTATAGTTCTCACCACCACCATAGTTACCATGACTGAAATGTCCTCCTTCGTTGTAACCATCATATCCTCCTCCACCACCACTGTATCCACCACCACCACATCCATCACCTTGGTTTCCACATCCTGGTCCACCACGACCGTACCCTCCTCTACTACTGCAACCAGGACCACCTCCGTAGTTTCTACCATCACCTCCAAATCCATTATATCCACCATCACCTCCTCCATAACAACCTCTGCTGCCACCTTCTCGACCACCATAACCTCTTCTTCCACAAAAGTTTCTACCATGGCTAAAATTCCTTCCACCATCTCCAAAGTTTCCTCCACAGCCCATAAAGTTGCTAGATTCACCTCCATGGCCTCTTTGTGATCCAGCAGACTGCATCTCTTGTTTAGAAAGGGCCTTTTTCACTTCACAATTATGCCCATTAATAGTGTAGCATTTCTGAACAACAATTTTATCAACTCTGTAGTGATCATCAAAAGTTACAAAAGCAAATCCTCTCTTTTTCCACTCTGCCTGTCTTCCATAACTTCTATGGTTTCAATCTTGCCATATTTTTCAAAGAAGCCTCTCAAATTATATTCTTCCATATCTTCTTTAACACCACCAACAAAAAATTTCTTCACTGTTAGATGGGAATCAGGCTTTACTGAATCCTCTCTAGAAGCAGCTCGCTTTGGTTCCACTACACGCCCATCAACTTTGTGTGGTCGAGCACACAGTGCTGCATCCACCTCTTCGACACAAGAGTAAGTCACAAAACCAAAGCCTCTGGAGCATTTTGTTTGAGGATCTCTCATTACCACACAGTCTGTGAGTGTGCCCCATTTCTCGAAGTGTTCTCTTAAACTATCATCGGTAGTTTCAAAACCAAGACCACTAATAAACAGCTTCCTCAGCTGCTCTGGCTCCTTTGAATCATGGTCCTCCATTTTGAGACTGGACTTGCCTCTTCCAATTCGAGTTCAATATGGGACTGAGAGCTCCCTGATGTTAATATATTTTAAAAGTAGTTTTTAATGATTCCCTTTTAACATTAATCATAACATGAGATTTTAAGCATAAAATATTCATTTATTTCATTTTATTTTATTGAGAAAGCAATGAGACAGACAAAACTGATTAATAGGACAGTTTCAGTAATTAATACATTGTACGTTGTTATCTTCTTAGTGGTTATCTATAGTCCAAGATGAAGACAGGATATCCTATCCAAAAACTATTAGTGCAAATCGTTCTTCTCATAGAATTAAGCGAAGGTAGCTGTATATCTATCCTAACTATTCTGTATATACAAATACAGTGTGGTCCTTCTTTTGTATCCCCTTTTTTGTTTAGTCCAATCAGAGGTGGGTATTGCATTGGCATCTAAATACTATAGGTGCATGAATTCATCAAAACAATACAACATAGTCCAGCAGTCCACAACACTATCATAACATATTCAAATTTATATGTCTGTAAACATGCCAAGAAAATAACTTATTTTGGCAAATAATCCAAAGAGATAGGCAGGGATATACACAATCAATACTAATTGAATGATAGTTCACTAAGGGTTGTGGCCCGGTGTGTTTCTTGGGCCTTCCAGAACATACTGCAGTCATTCATTGAGTCTTGTGGCATGTTCATACTCTTTATTTCTTCAGCAAAATATGCACAACATCAAAAGTGACAGTAGAAATGAATTATAAAAACCTAAATGCCTTCTTCTTGGCAAAATTCTCCTGATATATTCTTTAAAAAAATATATATATATGAGGCAATTAAAGATGATTCAATGGACCAGTGGCTAAATGAGACTGTCATTGATACACTTTCCTGGTATCATCATAAATTATACACAGGTGCAGCTAACCAGGCTTGAAGAAATAGAGCTGTCACAATTATTGATTATAAAGCAATTTCTATAAATTAGAAAACTTTACACAGGTACTCTGTGCCAGTCTCACATCTCAAGGGAAAATGCATTAAAAATACATATACCGCTTTCCCAGTGATTCCTGATTCCATCCTGGGGCCCCAGACACAGTGCACCTCAGTCTGTGATTGAGGGCTCCAGGCCCGCCGCTCCAGAGGGACCTTTCCCAGTGATTCTCTTTCCCAGCAATTCCCGGTTCCACCCCAGGCCCCAGACCCAACGCAGCTCTGCCGCGGACCCACCAAAGCCCAGGCCTGCCTACCTAGAGAGTGACCTACCTGAGACATGAGGGCCGATTCCAGCAACTTTCTGGAACCCCACCCCAAAGACAGCTAAGATAGTGGGAATTTTCACTACTCGCTCTGCATCCCGGTTAATGCTCGCCTGACCAGGGAACCAACAGAGGGGAACCACAGGAGCTGCAGCAAAAAGGAACTGAACACAACAGCTAGATCCAGGCCAGGCATAACTAGATAGTCTCAATCTTAATAGACTGGCACCCAAATCTCATTACACGCTAGGGTTATAGCTGCACCAAGGCTCTACACCAAAGGTCAGAGGTCAGTGCTATACAAAATGACAAAGGCAAGGAGAAAAATGCAATCTCAGGCCTTGAGTCCACCAGTAAGTGCAGAGGACACTAGCTCAGCTGAAATGAATGAATTAACAGAGACAAAAGCAAAGGAACAACAGCAGAAAGGTATAGAGGAACTCAGAAGAGAATTAATTCCTGAAATAAAAAAAGAATACATAGCATCTGAAATAAAGAATGAAATCCAAAAACATCTGGGGGAAAACCAATGCTCACCCAGAACAACTGTAGAGAGCACTATTCCATCTGAAACGTATGAATTAACAGCATCTAACGCAAAGAAACAACAGCAGGAAGGTCATGAGGAACTCAAAGCAGAAATAAGTTCTGAAATCAAATTCTTTGACAAAAAAGAATTCTTTGAAATCATAGCATCTGAAATACAGAAACAAGTCCAGAAATATACAGAGGAAACCCAACTTGAAAGAAATTCTGCAGAAAAAGAATAACTACCTCTACAGAGGACATGGATAAAAAAAATAGAGGAGATGAAATATGACAGATTCCTTGAATGAGCAACACAGAAAAGAAATAGAATGCATGAAACTGAGTCAAAGAGATATAGAAGAACTTAAAATCTTGGTCACGAGTCTACAAAACCATTTGAGTGAAAGCAAAGATGGAGTTTCAGATCTTGAAGACACTATGCAGCTAATGAAAAGGTGAGAAAGGATCTCTTAAAAACAATGAGAATGCAAGAAAAAATAATCCATCACCTGCAAAATGATTCCAGGATGAACAATGTGAGATTAATTGGCATCAATGAGTATGAAGGAGTCAATACAAATGACATAAAAAGAATTTGGGGGGAAGTAATTGAAGAAAACTTCCAAAATATAAGGAAACAATCCGACATGCCCCAGCAACTCAGAAAAAAGCAGGAGTAGCAATTATGTTCTCAGACAGTCTCAACTTCAAACCAAGAATAATCAAACAACACAAAGAAGGCCACTACATATTAGTCGGGGGAAAAAATTCATGAGCAAGAGGTAACACTCATAAATAGCTATGCACCAAACACAGGAGCACCCAACTATGTAAGACAAATCTAAATGGACAGGAAACACGTAATATCTAGGACTACAATCTTAACAGGAGACCTTAACACCCCCTTATCTCAAAAAGATAGATCAACCAGACAAAAAATTTGCAAGGAAGTAGCAAAACTGAACCAGAGCTTGGAACAAATGGACCTGGTGGACATATACAGAGTGTTCCATCTAACCACAGTGGAATACACATTGTTTTCAGCTGAACATGGGTCATTCTCTAAAATAGACCACATACTGGTCCAGAGGTCACGCGTAAGTATGTGCAAAAAACCAGAAATCATCCCATGCATATTATCTGACTACAGTGCAATGAAACTGGAACTAGACAACGAAAGAAACCAGAAAAATCCGCTAAATTCATGGAAATTAAACAACACCCTACTCAGCAATCAATGGGTCACAGAAGACATTAAACAAGAAATTCAACAATAACTATAATTCAATGAAAACTCAAGCACAACTTACTGGAATTTACGGGATGTGATGAAAGCAGTTCTTAGAGGGAAAATCATAGCTATGAACTCACACATTAGGAAAACAGAACAGGAACAAATAAACACACTAATGTTGCACCTCCAACATCTAGAAAAAGAAGAGCAAATGAAACCCAGAGCACAAAGATGGGAAGAAATCATAAAGATTAGAGCAGAAATTAATTCAACTGAGATGAAGAAAGCAGTTCAACGAATCCACAAATCAAAACGTTGGTTCTTTGAAAGATTAAATAAAGTTGATAAGCCTCTAGCCAACCTCATCAAAAAGAGACAAGAAAACATTCAAGTATACAAGCAATATGGAATGAAAGAAAGGGTGAAATCACCACAGACCCAGCGGAAATTCAGAAGACTATCAATAGTTACTTCGAGAATCTTTACGCTCCAGAATAGAAGACACAGAAGAAATGGACCGATTCCTCAAAAGGTACAAATTACAAAACTGAACCAAGAAGATATAACAAACTTCAATAAACCAGTTACAACCAATGAAATATGAAATGTAATAAAAAGCCTACCGACAAAGACAAGTCCAGGTCCTGATGGATTCACAGCTGAATTCTACAAGAAATTTACAGAAGATATAATCCCTACACTCCAGCAAACTCTTCAATAAAACTGAAAAGGAAGCAGTCTTCCTAAAATCATTTCTGGAGGCAAGTATAATACTCATTCCAAAACCAGGGAAAGACACAACTAAAAAGGAGAACTACAGGCCAATATCCCTCATCAACCTAGATGCAAAAATACTCAATAAAACCCTAGCAAATACAATACAGCAAATCATCAAGAAGATCATACACCATTATCAGGTAGGACTCATCCCAGGGATGCAAGGATGGTTCAATATTCGAAAATCTATAAATGTAATACACTATATAAATAGACTGAAGTCTAAAAACCACTTGATCATCTCAATTGATACAGAAAAGTTTTTGACAAAGTCCAACATTCATTCATGCTCAAAGTCCTACAGAAAATTGGAATAGATGGACTTATCTTAACTTGATAAAAGCCATCTATGACAACCCCAAAGCTCATATAATCCTAAATGAGGAAAAACTGAAATCTTTTATTCTTAAATCAGGTACAAGACAAGGATGTCCTCTATCACCCCTCCTATTTAATATAGTTTTGGAATCATTAGCAACAGCCATTAGCCAAAAGGGAGAAATAAAAGGAATAAGAATAGGTAAAGAAGAAGTTAAATTATCACTATTTGCAGATGACATGATACTTTACTTGGAAAACCCCAAAAATTCCACCAAGAAGCTACTAGAACTGATACAGAAATTCTGTAGCTAGCAGGATACAAAGTCAATACTCAAAAGTCAATAGCATTCCTCTACACAGATAACAAGCACACTAAAAGGGAAACAATAGAAACAATGCCTCTTATAATAGCACCACAGAAAATTAAATACCTTGGAATTCACTTAACCAAGGAAGTCAAAATCATTTCACAGAAAATTACAACACCCTAAGAAAAGAGATTATAGATGATTTCAGAAAATGAACAGATATACCCTGCTCCTGGATAGGAAGAACCAACATCGTGAAGATGGCCATACTCCCACAATTGATGTACAGATTTAATGCAATCCTTATCAAATGGCCACCAACATACTTCCCAGACCTAGAGAAATTTTCCCTAAATTTTATTTGGAACCAGAAAATACCTGAAATAGCAAAGGCAATGATGGGCAATAAAGACAAGGCAGGAGGCATCACAATTCCTGACTTTAAATTATACTACAAAGCCTCTGTGGTAAAATCAAGATGGTATTTGCAAAGAAATAGATCTGAGGAACAATGGAATAGATTTGAAGATGCAGAGGCATCTACAAACACACTCAACCATCTGATCTTTGATAGAGAGGCCAAACAAGCCTACTGGAAGAAAAATAGCCTCTTTAACAAATGGTGCTGCAAAACCTGGCTTTCTACATGCTGAAAAGTAAAACTTGACCCAGGTTTATCACCATGCACTAAACTAAAGTCAAAATGGATTAAAGATCTAAACATTAAAACAGAAACACTCAATCTCTTGGAAGAGAAAGTAGGAGGAACTCTTGAAGACATCGGGGTAGGTAAAGAGTTCATGAACAAACATATATTCACACGGGAAACACTGGAAAGAATCAACAACTGGGATCAACTATTCCTGAGGAGTTTGTGCACGTGAAAAGAAATTGTCAACAAAGTGAAAAAACAAACCACAAATTTTGAAAAAAATCGTAATTAATAAGCAATCAGACAAAGGTCTGCTGTCTAGAATATATAAAGAACTAAGACATAACAGGGCCCTCAAATTAAAGACCCAATTCAGAAATGGGCATCTGAGAAGAATGCACACTTTCTCAGAGGATGAAATTAAAGTAAATAAATACATGAGAAAATGCTCCACATTACTAGCCATCCATGAAATGCAAATAAAAACAACACTGAGATACTATCTCACTCCAGAAAGAATGGCTATCATAAGGAAATCAACCAACAACAAATGTAGGAGAGGTTGTGGGGAAAAGGGAACACTTCTCCACTGCTGGTGGGAATGTAGACTGGTTCAACCATTGTGGAGGTCAGTGTGGAGACTCTTCAAAAGAGTAGGACCGGAATTCCCATTCAAGCTGGCTATCTCCCTACTGGGAATTTTCCCAGAGGAACTGAAAGCATTGTATCATAGTGATATATGTGTACCTATGTTTATAGCAGCACAATTTGTGATAGCAAAATCTTGGAAACAACCAAGATGTTTGTCACGTGAGGAATGGTTGAAAAAGATGTGGTGTTTCCATATAATGGAGTATTACTCAGCTATAAAGAATGATAAAGTGCCGGGGAGATGGCTCAGTGGATTAAGCACTTCCCTGGCAAGTGCAAGAGGCCGAGTTCAATCCCCAGTTCCACCAAAGGAAAAAAAAAAAAGATAAACTTGAAGCATTTATATTGAAGTAACATATACTCATAGTGAAATAAACCAGACACACATGTGTAAATATCGTATAGTCTCCCTAGTATAAGAAGTCAAAAGAAGAAATAGAAATAGAAATGTACAACAATAACTAAAAATAATTGAGTCAGATAGGGCAAACTGAATGGCATATGCTGCAGGGTACTATTCACCTTTTCGTCTGGATAGTTAACAATATAAGTTCACAGATCAAAATTGGAGAAATAGAAGAGCCACAAGGCCAGCCAACATTTTGGCCCTAGCCTGTCAAGGTCAGCGAAGACTCAGGACATAGGTGAACCTGTATAGTAACATCATGAAACTCAGTTGTGCCCCAGATTTTCTGATCAAGGAGATTATGGAGCCAGAGCTAAGAGACTGATGATGTATAGTGTCCCTTGGGAGAGTCACATGGAAAGAAAACTTTCTCTCAGGCTCTGAAAGAGAGCAAACTGGTCAAGCTTTGGCCGTGACTCATCCACATGGATGACACAGCTGTGACTCATCCACATGGGTGACACAGACAAAGGATCTACAGAGTAAGGTACAGGATTACAAGATAAATCCTGAGGGGACTTCACTGACCTTAACAGAAACAAAAGCTACATCTTTTGGTATACACAGCATCATCTACCTCAGTCTTAACCATCCAGCAGATAAGTATAAAAATGAGGTATATAATGTGGGGCCATAATAATAAGTTGAGCTGTAAATGGCTATGGTCTTCAACTTCTTCAGATAACTCACTATTGTTGTGGAATACTGGACTGTGTTGGATTGTGTCACCAAGTTCAGGCACCTAAATTGCTTTAATGACAATGGAGCGCCCATCTTTGACAGGTCTAGACAAAAAAAAAAAAAAAAAAAAAAAAAAAGGGTATACAAAGGAAGAATCATGATGTGTAAGAATCATGATGTGTAAGAACCATGATGTGTATATAAACAGCACAGTTAGGATAAATATGCCATGCTTCTGCATAATTCTATGAGTAGCAAGATTTGCACTAATAGTGGTGGGACATGATATTATGTCAGCTTCTAGTACTATGGACAACCACTAGGAAGATAACAAGGTATAAAGTATTAATTATTGAATCTGTGATGTAATTCAGCTATAAAAAGTAAGTATATAGCTACACTATGTTAATTCACTGATTAGAGACATCTGCTATAATAATGTCTGTAAGTATAATATCATGTGTGCACCTTGTACGATACCAAAACGGACGAAAACAGTTTGCAATGTATTAATTTATCAAATCTGTCCTGTTAATTTGTCTTGAAACTGTCTCATTGCTATTTGTTCAATTAAAAATAAATAGTTAAAATAAAAATACATATATCCCCCTCACCAGCCAAATCTTGTCACCTATTTTTAATTCTTTTCCTTTGTTCTTTCATCTAGAAAAATTTATCCAACAAGAACATGGTTTATATTGTCTTATTATAGAACATAATTATAAATTTGTTCACCGATGAAAAAAGAAAAATTTAAAAATTTCACTAAAAAGAAAACCTCAAAATCTTTTATTTATTATTCTTGACTTTCATGATTGTCTAAATTTCTCTATATCTTACAGCTTCAACTTTGTTTGCACTGGCTATAATATTACATCTTAATGAATAACACCCAAGCAGTACAAAATAACCTCATTAATAGGTTATAATTCTATCTGAAAAACTCTCCAAATACTTGTAATTCTCATGTTTTAGATCTTTTCTCTGAGAATGTTATGCATAAGCATAGGTCTAAGCACCTTCCTATACCACTAGGCTTCCTATACCAGTCCCATATTTTTTGGTATTATCCTTTTATAATAGATGGCATCACAAGGAGTGACAGAGACAAGGAGGGGTAATCAAAACCTACAGTGAATACCTAAATAAAAATTACACTGTAGTAAAAGATACTTTTCATTAATTTCTGTCAGAGTGGTACCCTTCAGTTTGAAAATGAGAGGGGAGGAGGAGAGGAATAGGTAGAAGAGGAAGTGGGTGAAGGAGAATCAGAAACTGATTAATTAGTTATAAATATCCTCATGATTCCAATATTCCTTTATCTTTTGCTAGTATAGCCATCCACTGGATTCCTAAAGATTTTGCCTAGATGACTGAAATCTTAGTTTGATTTGGGATGTACTTTAATTGAACTATTCACAATATACATAAGAGACAAGATGTTTGAAGTTTCTTAAATATACTTAAGAAAATCACTGACATGACCCCATTTTTATGTACCATATGAAGCCATTAGAGCTAATGGCTTTCCTTTTAGAGGCTCACAGTGTGGTTTGGAATTGGTCACTACATCCAAATCAAGGCCCGAGTATGACACCTGGGACACTGCAAACATGAGCTTCCTTTATTTGATTTTCTTAATTTCTATCTTTTTCTGTCTTGATTTTGAGGAACTGAGGATATGAAATATCAAAAAATAAATGAAAATTGGGTTGAGCGGCATGGGAGAAAAAAGCTTTCCTGAGTCCTTGCCTAGGATAAAAGCTTTGTATTTCTCTTGTTGAATTTTTTTGTTTAGTCTGAAAATGTAGGTAGTACTGAAGTACTTACCACATCAGGAAAACAGAATTAATTTAGCAAATAAATGTTTCAAGGCAAGTACTTCCCTTTTATAAAACAGGAGAACAGACATGAAAAAGCCTATTAAATACTTCCCATTGTAGATTATGCACTAAGATTGACAATCTTGGAAAATAATGCTCATAGAATTCTCTTCACCTCAAGCATATTTCTCTTATTTCCTTATCTTCCAAAGTATAGGTTGTAAAAGGGAACCTCACTGCCAGGATTTGATATAACCCAGAACATAACAAGGATGTGAATGAGCTAAAATTCCAGATACTTTAGCCTTACCATTTGTACTAAGATTATACACCTGTACCTTTTCCCTGGTCCTTTGATGTCTCATTCATCAAGAGAAACTTGTGAAAACAGCCTCCACCTGCTTCTAAAAGGAACCAAGTGGGGAACACAAGTCTGCATTTCCTTAGGCAGAGTAAATCATGACCCCATCTACAACTGCATCTTTTCTTTGTGACTCTCCCCATCTAGAGCTCTGAAGGTAATTTGTCTATGTTTAATAATAACCTTCAAGAACTAATACATTTGATATATGTTATAAGTTCATTTGGTGTAGGCTTTTTAAAGTGGTATAGAAACTAGACATGCTAATTTACCTGAGATGGTCCAACTTATTCCTACTACACCAACATTATTATCAATAATACATACTTTATATGAAAATATCTTTATGTTACAATAAATCATATACTCATCTTCATTAAGGGCATATTCAAGCAGTTTTAGAGTAGGAGGCTAAACCCATTTCTTATTTATAGATCTTATAATGTTTCTTAATTCTCTGTGGCTGGTTTCTCAGATGCAACACAAGAATAATAGCAGGATTTATGTCATAAGGTTGTTGGTGGATCCAGTGATTTAATTTATATAGTTCAAACAGTTTTTCTAACATGTAAAAAGAGATCAGTAAGTACTGTTTACTATGAAGATTGTTCTGAACCTTCTCCTAATCCAGTACTTTGATCCACAAAAGAGTAGGCAGAAAATAAATTGTGTAATCAGGTATAGTAAGGGAAAGCAACTGTAGACAATGAAGCATCAACTGCTTTTTAAATTCGTATTTATGACATTTAAATCATGGATTTATTTATTGCACTTTCCTAAATACTACCCCAATTATTCTTTATGATAATTCCATGAACTATGTATTCTTAATATGACTACGATTTAGATGGAGGCAGAGAATTTGTTTTCCCAATGTCACAAAGACAACCAATACAAATGCCAGAACTTTAGCCAGTATTCTCATCTTAAACACATTATTTTGTTCAACAAATACTAAATAGACACGTACTACATTCTTTAATTATTTCACGTATAGTCAAGTTGAATTTCCACTGAAAGCAACTAGTATGTTTTGAAATATATTTTGTGTTGGTTCTAGCTTAACACTTATCATACTGTCTGTATGTTCTACATGCAGATTTAATTTTAAAACTCCCCAAAATATGTCTTAAGTTTTGTGATGAGAAGGCTGGATTTCACCCTTAGCTTTGGATTTGAATTGTCCATAATTTGTGACACAAAACAGATGCTCAATAATGCATATTAAATTTGATGAAATCTGGCTCTCAAACAATGTCCTAGAAAAAACCTTAGGTACAAAAAAACTGTTTTCTGCTTGTCTAACACTCATAGTTAGAGTCCCTGTCCGGTACTATTCTGAAGAGTAGAATAAGACATCATCTTGGCAATGTCCCTCATGTTATAAAGGACGCTTACTTAGAACTGTATTAAGTTCTCTCCCATTTCTTATAATTTCTTACTTAGAACTGTATTAAGTTCTCTCCCATTACTTATAATTTCTTACTTAGAACTGTATTAAGTTCTCTCCCATTTCTTATAATTTCTTACTTAGAACTGGATTAAGTTCTCTCCCATTTCTTATAATTTCTTACTTAGAACTGTATTAAGTTCTCTCCCATTTATTATAATTTCTTACTTAGAACTGGATTAAGTTCTCTCCCATTTCTTATAATTTCTTATTTAGAACTGTATTAAGTTCTCTCCCATTTCTTATAATTTCTTACTTAGAACTGGATTAAGTTCTCTCCCATTTCTTATAATTTCTTACTTAGAACTGGATTAAGTTCTCTCCCATTTCTTATAATTTCTGAAGGAACTTTACTGAGACATACCTCAGAAGTATACTCAGAGAACACTGTCTTCTCTCAAGATTCCTCTGTACCTGGAATCCCTTATAGTGATGTGAACACTCACAAATTGAAGCATATGTGCTCAATATACAATACTTACTCCCCAGATCCGTAAAAATTTCCATAGGCATCAGCATCATTAAAGCTCTGCTCCTGATCATCAATAGTATAATTAGATTGGTAGAAGTCAGTGTCAAGTTGCCCCAAGTTTGACATCCTGAGAAAAAAACAAAAACATTTTTTATTAAGCTCATAAGTCATTATATTTTTGAGATAGTTACACAGATTAAGTGATAGTGTGATTATGGCTGTAATCCTGTCATAGAACAAGGACTTATCTAAAAGATAAGTTAAGTATTGGGGGAAGGATATGAAAATACATGCTAGCAGCTCATTAACAAAATATATTATCTTCAACTACTTCTTCTGAAGTTTTCACATCTTCAGATGGTAACATTAACTAAAAGGGCTTTAATTGGACAGAAATAACATTCTAAAATATTACTAACTATTTTACATAGTTTTATATATTTAATAGTTCTAGAGAAAAGTCTAAAATTTTGGTACACATGTGTAAAGTTTTCCTTTAAGGTAAACAGCTGGTTATAATAATAATCCTGTTTGAATTTTATTTTTCAAGAGAGTTACAGTTTGTTATAAATATTTCTGCTCCACAAAATAAAACAAAGTACACAAATCTAGTTCCTAGTTCTATTTAGAAATATGGAATAAGTGCCTGGAATATTTTTCTTTTTCTGGTTTGCCCAGGATGCTGCTGCGGAGCTCCTGTCTGAGTTAGGAAAAGACCTTCTCTTTTAGCTCTGTACACACTGCAAAGTTTGCACCCATTTCTAGTAGTAAAGAGAAATGCATGTTTTGACTTAGTGCAGGAATAGCAGGTGAAGAAACTGAGAGGCGAGAGGTGAGGCAAGGATGCTGGAAAGGTGGTCTGGGCCTTTCGATAAAAATTAGAAAATAGAATAGAGACTTTCAATTAAAAAAATATCATTAAACTTAGCATTGCAGTCTTTTGCTGACAACCTTTTCATTTAAAAAAAATCAACTAGGAGCAATCCATATAATTATAATCACACGCTACTACCTGTAATGAATTCCAAATGAAATTACATAAGCAGCCTAAACTTTAAGGGCCTCATTAATCAGAAATGTTCAAGGAATAATTGTTAAATATATCAAATTTGTTCAGTTCTGTCAAAAGACAGAAAGATTTTCTAAAATTAGATGCAGCAGTTCATATATCTGATTTAATAAATCAAGATTTTTCATTAGCAATGTGCATGAAAGTAGCTATGAATTATTTAAACTAAAATCAGAACTCAGTAATAAATCTTTTAACATCTTATAATTTAGAGAACTTAACATTTAATAGTATAACTTCTCAGTCCATAAAATTGTTATTATAAGGCATGGAGAATAATTTCACTGTAGAATTCACTAAGTTTTCATAAAATGAAAAGCTTTATGTAATATGAATAATGGTATTACATAACCTAGCTTCATATTTTATTTAAATGTCAAGTTTCTGAGACAAAAAGATCAGATGAGTTTGCTACATACCTCTATATATTTCACATGGAAAGCTCCTCCAATTAGTGTAGCTTTACTTTGGAAATCTAAAGCAAACCAGTTGGTGAAAAGATGACGAGATGGTTATATTTATAGTTTTCTAAATTTATACACTGACATTCTGAACAGATGCTACAACCAAAAAAAAAAAGCTTATCAAAAGCTAAATATGGTATCTCATAGCACTTTTTTTATAGTTTACAAACACATAGAATAGTGTACACAAATTTCATGTAGAAAAAAAAGTAGATTCATGTGTTATGTTCATTAAATTTTAAAATAACATTTATTCAAGGCAAGTAGTGAAAATAGCACAATGTTCTCCCACTTCTGTAATGTCCAACCCGAATAAGGCCTAATAATAATAAGCGGTAAACCAAAATCAATACATGGCATATGATCTTAATATGAAGCTCTTAGCACCAAAACGAAATTGGGGGGTTGGGCAGCTTTCCGAATGCTAGGACAAAACACTTGACTCCCACAATTTACAGGATGAATGGTGCGATTTCATTCATGGTTTTAGAGATTTTAGTCCACAGACAGGCGGCTCCAAAGCAGAGGCATCAGAAAGGAGAGGTGACGCAGAGCTGCGCAGGTCACGGCCGCTGGAAAGCGGAACAGCACCGAGAAGCGGCAGCCGGGGTCGCATACACCAGGCAAGACCGAATCTCCACGACGCATGCGCACACCCGGGAGCCTGCTCTACAGCCTGTGTAGGCAAATATCAGGCCTATCAGGTAGACAATCTAATTTCATGGTCACACGGCTGCTACCAATTTTACATTTTCAACGTTTAATTTATATGAGCAAACTTTAGCAAGACTAGTTAGCAGCTGTCTCTGATTATTTTCCTGCTTGTTATGTCTTCAATGGAGGTCAAGATAGACAGATGTAAGGAACAAGTTCTGTTTCAGTTTTAGTCCAACCCTACTTTCAAGGTAACCCTTAGAAGCTTTTTAATTCATCCCCAAACCAGAAAGCTACCTGAGTTGCCTCTCTCTACATCACTGTCACTGTCACTCTGGTTTTGACTCTGGCACACTGACTGATATTCTGAATTTTATCAGGGCATGGTGTTCTTGGACTTTATAACAAACTTAGAGGTGGACAGCCGGTACTCCTGCTTAATGCTGATTCTTCTTTCTAGGTACTTGAAAATTTCTCCATATCCAAATCCCCAGTAGCTGGAATTTTCTCTTTAAAGGCAGACTGTTCAACAGTTGGAAAATATAAACACAATCCAAAGGCAAAATGTAAAAGAACTTTTTCCTACATTGCTCAAAATATTTAAAATTTGAATTTTTGAAATCAGAGCTACCCTTTCTAGTTCACAACTCAAAAAACTATAGGTCACATAGCATTTCTGTACACAAACAACAAACACACTGAGAAACAAATTAGGGAAACCATGCTTTCCACAATAACATTCAAAAAACAAAGGAATAAATCTAACAAAGGAAGGAAAAGATCTGTACAGAGGAAATTATAGTACTTTGAAAAAGCGCATTGAAGTGCATTTCAGAAAATGTAAAGATATTTCTTGCTCATGGATAGTGACAACCAACACTGTGAAAATGACCATACTTCCACAACTGTTACAGAAATGCAATGCAATCCCAATTAAAATACCTATAGTATACCACACAGATATGGAGGAAATGCTCCTAAAATTCATCTGGAATAAGAAGAAACCTAGAATAGCAAAAGGAGTCCTGGACAACAAAGGAAAGGCAGGAGGCATGACAATCCATGACTTGAAATTATGCTACAGAGCTACTGTGATAAAATCAGCATGGTATTGTTACAAAAACCAGAATGCTGCAGCTCAACGAAACCAACCAAAAGATGCAGACAAAACTATGAACAAACTCAGCCACATTATCTTTGGTAAAGGGACCAAACATGTTCAATGGAAGACATACAGTCTCTTTAATAAATGGTGCTGGAAAAACTGGTTTTCCACATGCTGAAGGCTAAAATGTGACCTATGCCTCTTACCATGCACTGAAGTCAAAATGGCTCAAAGATTTAAATAAAGATTTAAAGATTAAAACAGAAACACTAAATCTACTGGAGGAAAAGTAGGTAAAAATCTTGAAGATATTGGGTTAGGCAGAGAGTTCATGAATGAAAACCAAACTGCACAGGAAATACTTAAAAAAAATCAACAACTAGGGGCCAGGGAGATAGCTCTGTAGAATAAGTGCTTGCCTGGAAACTGCAATGGCCTGAGTTAAATCCCTGGTTAAAAAAAAAATCAACAACTAAGATTTCATCTTATAGAAAAGTTATGCACCTCAAAAGAAGTCACCAAGGGGCTGGGGAGATAGCTCAGTGGTATAAGTACCTGCCTGGCAAGCACAAGGACCCAAGTTCAATCCCCAGTACTACATGCCATGCTGGCCCACGAATTCTGGGTGTGGTGGCACATATCTGTAATCCCAGCCCTGGTGAGGCTGAGACACTTGTAGTGTAGCAGGATCACTACAAGTCTGAGCTGCATAGCGAGTCCCTGTACCAAACAAACAAATAAATAGAAACATCACCAAGGGAGTAAAAAAAAAACAAAAAAAAAACACAAACTGGAAAAAAATTTTAGCTGGCTATCCCCGAAAAGGCCACTCAAATTCAAAGATTCAATCCAGAAATGGGCATCTGACTCAATTGATTTTAGTTGTTGTATGTTTCCTTTTGTATTTCTGGTTTTTGCTTGTTATACTAGGGAGACTATACGATATTTACACATGTGTGTTGGGTTTATTTCACTTATGAGTATATGTTCAAGTGGCATCCACTTCAGTATAAATGCTTCAAACTTATCGTTCTTAATAGCTGAGTAATACTCCATTATATAGAAATGCCACATCTTTTTCAACCATTCCTCGGGTGATGGACATCTTGGTTGTTTCCAAGATTTTGCTATCACACATTACACTGCTATAAACATAGGTACACATATATCACTATGATACAATGTTTTCAGATCCTTTGGGAAAATTCCGAGTCAGATAAGGCAAAGAGATGCTGCAGGATACTAATCGGCTTTTCATCTGGATGGTTAACAACCTAAGTTCACAAATCAGAGTTGGAGAAATAGAAGAGCCACAAGGCCAGCCACATTTTGGCTCTAGCCTTTCAAGTTCGGCGAAGACTCAGGACATAGGAGAACCTGTACTGCAACGTCATGAAACTCAGTTGAGCTCCAAATTTTCTGAACAAGGAGATTATGGAGCCACAGCAGAAAGAGATTGTTCTATAGTGTGCCTGGGGAGAGTCATATGGAGAGAAAACTTTCTCTCAAGCTCTCACAGAGAGCAAACTGGTCAAGCATTGGCTGTGACTCATCCACATGGATGACATAGACAAAGGATCTACAGAATAATGTACAGGACTACAAAATAAACCCTGAGGGGACTTCACTGACCACATAAGAAATATAAAGTACATGTGTTGGTATGTAAGTCTTGCTCTATCTAGGTCTTAACCATCCAGCAGAAAAGTTTAAAATGAAGTATACATCGCAGGGCCATAATATTAAGCTGAGCTGTAAATGGCTATGGTCGACACCTTCTTTGAATAACTCACTATTGTTGTGGAATGCTGGACTGTGTTGGATTGTGGTGTTGAGTTCAAGCACCTAAGTTAGTTGAATGACAATAGAGTGCCCACCTTTGACAGGTGTAGACAAAGGAAGGGGTATAGAAAGAAAAAAAATCATGATGTGTGTGTATAGACAGTACAGTTGGGATAGATAACGCCGTGCTTCTACATAATCCTATGAGAGGCAAGATTTGCACTAATGGTGGTTGGACAGGATATTATGTCAGCTTCTAGTACTATGGTACTAGTACTAGAAGCCACCAGGAAAATAATTATTGAATTTTTTATATAATTCAGGTATAAAAAATAAGTAAACAGCTACACTCTTAATTTACTGATAAGAGACATCTGCTATAATAATATCTGTAAGTATAATATCATGTATGCACCTTGTACGATACCAAAACATGGAAACAGTTTGCAATGTATTAATTTATTGAATCTGTCTTGTTAAGGTGTCTTAAAACTGTCTGATTGATATTTGTACTTCAATAAAATAAAAAAAAATTTAAAAAAAGAGGAAACAAACATGGATGGTAATATGAAGAGAAAGAAACCATGAATAAATTTTCATAAGAAATTTAAAAAATGGGCATCTAAGATGAATATATAATTCTCAGATGAAACAATACAAATGGAAAGTAAATATATAAAAAAAGAATTCAACATCATTGATCAAGAAATGCAAATTAAAACAAAACTGAGGTACCATCTCAATCCAGAAAGAATGGCTATCATCCAAAAGTTAGCCAATGATAAATGCTGGAGAGGATGTGGAAAAAAATAAAAAACCAAAATGCTTCTCCACTGTTGGTAGGAGTGTAGGCTGGTACAACCACTATGGAAATCAGTGTAGAGATACCTCAAAAAGCTAGGACTAGAGGTCTTATTCAACCCAGATATTTTCCTTCTGTGTATTTTTCCAGAACTAAAAACATCAGACCACAACAATAAGTGTATACTCATTTATAATAGCATAGTTTGTCATAACTAAATCTTGGAAACAACCCAAATGCCCATCAACAGATAGAAATGATATGGCATTTTCCTACAAGAAGAGAAACAGAGGAAATATAAAAAATAGTGTTTTATTCAGCTATAAAAAGATGGCTATTGGTACATGGATAGAACTAGAGACCATACTCATACATAAAATAAATCTAACCCATATGCGTAAACATCATATGGTCTCCCTAGGGTAAGAAACTGAAAAGGTAATTAAAATTTGAAAAGTATAATAGGTACTGTGAAAAGGAAAGAATTGTTTTCTACGGAAGGAACACCTAGGATGAAAAAGGAGAAAGGTAAGAAAGAAGGAAGGGGTAAGGTATATATTACATACACAGGATAGTTTGGATAATTGTACTATTAATTTCTACTGGTCCATTGAAAGGAACAGTTAATATTTAATATTTTTTGACAAATTTTGCATGTTTGTTTCTGGTAATTTGAGTAACTAATTTGAAGACAATATGCAATATAACAACTATCGTTGAATTCCAACTTTTTTTTAGTGAAACTGTATTATTTTGAATGTTTTTTTGCTGTTTTATTATCTTTAAAAATAGAAGAAATAGAGAGCTTTTGGCTTTCCTGCACTGGTGGGACTCCTCCAGACCAAAACTCAGGTACCCGTATCAGTGAGAATATCTACTGTGCCCCAGGGGCCTCTGCAACCCTCCAGAGCCCCCACACTCAAGCCCACTGAGCAAATGAGAACGTCTGAGACTCCCTCAGGTCCTGCAGATCAAGCCCAGCTCCAGCCAGTGACCGTGTGAGACAGCTTCAGTGCTCCCCTGTGCTCCCTGGGCCAGGGACACAACAGGTTCACTTCCAAGGGCTATAGCAGGAAGGAGCTGAACACAACAGCTAGACCCAGGCCAGATATAACTGGATAAATTCAAACTTAATAGATCTGCACCCAAAGCTGAGTAGATGCTAAGGTTATAACTACACCAAAGCTCTACACCAAAGGTCAGAGATCATTGGTATATGAAATGACAAAGACAAAAAAGCAAAATGCAACTTCAGGCCTCCAGCCAACCCATAACAAGTGCAGGGACACTAGCTCAGCTGAAATGAATGAATTCACAGCGTTGGAAGTAAAGAAACAACAGCAGAAAGGTAAAGAGGAACTCAGAGAATTTCTGAAATAAAAAAGAAATCTCTGAATTCATAGCATCTGAAGTAAAGAATCAAATATGGATACATACAAAGGAAACCCAGACTGAAAAAAACTCTGCAGTAAAAGAATAACTACCTCAAAAGAAGACATTGATTAAAAAAAATAGAGATTAGAAATGTGGCAGATTCCTTGAATAAGCAATACAGGAAAGAAACAGATTGCATGAAGCAGAGTCAAAGAGATATATAGGAACTTAAAATCTCAATCACAAATCTACAAAACTGTTTGAGTGAAAAATAGAGAATTTCTGATCTTGAAGACGCTGGTGCAGCTAGTGAAAAGATGAGAAAGGATCTCTTAAAAACAACTAGGATACAGGAAGATGTATCCTGCAAGACGATGCCAAGAAGAACAATGTGAGACTAATAGGCATCAATGAGAAAGATGGAGTGAATACAAATGATATAGAAAGAATATGTGTAAAAGTAATAGCAGAAAACTCCCCAAATATGAGGAAACAATCTGACATTCAGGTAATTGAAGCATACAGAATACCAAATAATTTCAACCCAATTAAAAACACACCTAGACATATAATAGTCAAGATCCCAGAAATCCAGCACAAGAATAATATACTGAGAGCTGCTAGAGAAAAAAGAAGATCACATTCAAAGGAAAACCCATCAGAATTATGGCTTAAAGTCAAAGGATGAAAAACAATACTACATACCCCAGCACCTCAGAAAAAAGCATGGGTAACAATACTGTTTTCAGACAGTCTCAACTTCAAGCCAACAATAATGAAATGAAAACAAGAAGGCCACTATATAATGATTAGGGGAAAACTTAAAGAGAAAGAGGTAACACTCATAAATATCTATGCACAAAACACAGGATCACCCAACTATATAGGCCAAATCTTAATGGACATAAATAATCTAATATCCAAGACTACAATCTTAACAGGAGACCTTAACAGTCCCTTATTTCAAAAAGATAGTTCAATTAGACAAAAAATTAGCAAAGAAGTATCAGAACTGAACCAGACCTTGGAAAAAAAAATGGACTTGGTGGACATATACAGAGTGTTACACCCAACCACAGTGGAATACACAATTTTTTCAGTTGCACATAGGTCATTTTCTAAAATAGACTACATACTGGTCCATAGGTCACGCTTATGTATATGCAAGAAAACAGAAATTATCCCATGCATATTATTCAACCACAGTGCAATGAAACTGGAAATACATGACAAAGCAAATCAGAAAAACCACCTAAATACATGGAAATTAAACAATACCCTACACAGCAATCAATGGGTCACAGATGACATGAAACAAGAAATTCAACAATATCTACAATTCAATGAAAATTCAAGCACAACCTACCAGAATTTATGGGATGCGATGAAAGCAATTCTCAGAGGGAAATATAAAGCCATGAACTCACATATTATGAAAACAGAATGAGAACAAATACACACCTTAATGCTGCACCTCAGACATTTACAAAAGGAAGAGCAGACCTAAACCAGAGCCTAAAGATAGGAAGAAATCATAAAGATTAGAGAAGAAATTAATTCAATTGAGATGAAGGAAACAGTTCAAAGAACTAATGAATCAAAAAGCTGGTTCTTTGAAAGACTAAACAAAATCATAAGCCTCATCAAAAAGAGGAAAGAAAAATTTCAGTTACAAGCAATAAGGAATGAGAACAGTGTAATCAACACAGACCCAGTGGAAATTCGGATTATCAATAGCTACTCTGAGAATCTTTACACTCACAGTAGACACAGACGAAATGGTCAGATTCTTAGAAAGGTACAAATCACCAAAATTGCATCAAGAAGATACAACAACTCTCCCTAACCTAGCAACAGCCAATGAAATATGAAATGTAGTAAAAAGTCTACTGACAAAGAAAAGTCCAGGAGCCGGGTGTGGTGGCGCATGCCTGTAATCCCAGCACTCGGGAGGCTGAGGCAGGAGGATTGTTGTGAGTTCGAGACCAGCCTGAGCTACAAAGTGAGCTTAAAGCCAGCCTGAACTCTGCATAGCGAGACCCTGCCTCAAAAAGACAAAAAAAAAAAAAAAAAAGAAAGAAAGAAAAGTCCAGGTTCTGATGGATTCACAGCTGAATTCTACAACAAATTTATAGAAGATATAACCCCTACACTCTGCAAACTCTTCAATGAAATCGAAAAGGAAGCAGTCCTCCCAAAATCATTTCTGGAGGCAAGTATTATACTGATTCCAAAACCAGGGAAAGACACAATTAAAAAGGAAAACTACAGGCCAATCTCCCTCATGAACCTAGATGCAAAAAATAGTCAATAAAATCCTAGCAAATACAATACAGCAAATCATCAAGAAGATCACACACCATGATTAGGTGGGATTCATCCCAGGGATGCAAGGATGGTTCAATATTCAAAAATCTATAAATGTAATACAATGTATTAATAGACTGAAATCTAAAAACCACATGACCATCTCAATTGATGCAGAAAGAGCTTTTCACAAAGTCCAACACTCATTCATGTTCAAAGTCCTACAGAAAATTGGAATAGAAAGCCTGTATTTCAGTTTGATAAATGCCACCATGACATCCTAATGGCTAATGTATTTCTAAATGGGGATAAACTGAAATATTTTACTCTTAGATCCGGTACAAGAAAAGGATGTCCTCTATCACACCTCCTATTCAATATAGTTTTGGAATCATTAGCTACAGCCATAAGACAAGAGGGAGAAATAAAAGGAATAATCATAGGTAAAGAAGAAGTTATCAGTATTTGCAGATCACATAATACTTTACTTGGAAGACCCAAAAAACTCCACCAAGAAGCTACTAGAATTGATACACAAATTCAGTAGCATAGCAAGATACAAAGTCAATACTCAAAAGATAATAGCATTCCTCTATACAGATAATAAACACACTGAGAGGAAAATCAAAGAAGCAATACCTTTTACAAGAGCACCACAGAAAATGAAATACCTTGGAGTTCACTTAAACAAGAAGTCAAAGATCTTCTGATGGAAAGTTATAGTCCTCTAAGAAAAGAGAACTACAGGCCAATCTCCCTGCTCCTGGATAGGAAGAACCAACATTGTGAAGATGGCCATACTCCCAAAATTGATGTAGAGATTTAATGTAATCCCTGTCAAATTGCCACCAATATACCTCCCAGACCTAGAGAAATCACTTCTAAAATTTATTTGGAACCAGAAAAGACCTAGAATAGCAATCCTGACCAACAAAGACAAAGCAGGAAGCATTACAATTCCTGACTTGAAATTATACTACAAAGCTACTGTGCCAAAATCAACATTGTTGATTTTGCAACATTTTTCATTGGCAACGAAATAGACCTGAGGATCAATGGAATAGACTAGAAGATGCAGAGGCCTCTGCAAACACACTCAGCCACCTGATCTTTGACAAAGGGGCCAAGCATGCTTACTGGAAGAAAGATAGCCTCTTTAACAAATGGTACTGGAAAAACTGGCTCTCTACATGCCAAAACTAAATCCTGACCCAGGTCTATCACCATGCACTAAGCTAAGGTCAAAATGGATTAAAGATCTAAACATTAAAACAGAAACAATCTCCTGGAAGAGAAAGTAGGAGGAACTCTTGAAGACATTTGGGTAGGTAAAGAGTTCACGAACAAAAATGAAATCACATGGGAAACACTTCAAAGAATTAACAACTAGGACCAAGTCTTATTGAGAAGTTTTTGCATGTCAAAAGAAATTACCAACAAAGTGAAAAGACAACCCACAAATTTCAAAAACTTTAACTAAAAGTCACTCAGACAAAGGTCTGCTCTCTAGAATTTATAAAGCACTAAAATAGATTAGGGCCCTTAAATTTAAAGACCTAGTTCAGAAATGGGCATCTGAGATGAATACACACTTCACAGAGGATGAAATTAAAGAAGTGAATAAATATATGAAAAAGTTCTCCGGCTCAGTAGCCATCCATGAGATGCAAATTAAAACAGCACTGAGATACCATCCCACCCCAGAAAGAATGGCTATCATACACAAGTCAACCAATAACAAATGTTGGGGAGGCTATGGGGAAAAGGGAAACCGTCTCCACTACTGGTGTGAATGTAGACTTGTGCAACCATTTGTAAATCAATGTGGAGACTCCTTAAGAAACTAGGACTGGAAATCCTATTCAAGCCAACTATTCCACTACTGGGAATTTTCCTGGAGGAACTGAAAACATCCTATCATAGTGATATATGCGTACATATGTTTATAGCAGCACAATTTGTGATAGACCAACCTTGTAAACAACCAAGATCCCTGTCACATGAGGAATGGTTGAAAAAGATGTGTTATTTTTATACAATGGATTACTACTCAGTTATAAAGAATGATAGACTTAAAGCATTTATATCTAAGTGGATGTGACTCAAAGATATACTCATAAGTGAAATAAACCAGACCCACCTGTGCAAATATTGTATAGTGTTCCTAGTGTAAGTAAGCAAAAGAAGAAATACAAATAGGAAGGTATAATACAATTAAAATGAAAATGAGAACTTGAGGATTGGACAATGAGGAGAGCGCAAAGTGAAAAGCTGGGAAACGGGACAGGGAAAATGCCACACATCTGTATGCACAAAATGGGCAGGGCAGTGATCCTGAGAAACATCAGCAGGTTTTCTAAGTTAATTGGTAGGATTCTCACCTGTGAACCAAGCAACTGCACCGAAGATAGCATTGTATAATAGGAGGGTCACACTTGGAATGCCTGCCATTCTGGTCTGCTAAATACATGCTTCTTGCCATGACATACCAATTATTTCCATACTGTCTTACAAGTAAAAGGTTTTTTAATGTATAATAAATGAAAAAAAGACACACAAAAAAGTTAAAGTACTGTCCTGCTACAATGCTGTATATGGTTAGATTTCTAAATTTCTGTGTAAAAATACATGCTTATTCCTATTTTTAAAATTTTTTCTTCATATTTTGTAAGGACTTAAGGTTCAATACATCAATACTTGCTGGAAAATACCTGTTGCATGTTGTGTGATAGTTAGGCTAAACCAACTGCATATGTTGCAGAGTAATAATCAGCTTCTCTTCTGGAGGGTTAACAACCTAAGTTTGCAGATCAAAAATTGGAGAAAAGGAAGGGCTACAAGGTCAGCCAACATTTTGGCCCTAACCTTTCAAGGTCAGTGAAGACTGAGGATTTAGGAGAACCTGTAGTATAACATCATGTAACTCAGTCGTGACCCAAATTTGCTTATCAAGGAGATCATAGAGCCACAGAGGAATGTGACTGATGATGTATAGTGTGCCTAAGGAGAGTCAAATGGAGAGAAAACTTTCTCAGGGGCTTTCACAGAGTCCAATGGCCATGACTTATCCACATGGCTGACACTGACAAAGGATCTATAAAGTGCTATAGGGTTACAGGATATATCCTGAGGGAACTTGACTGACCTTATCAGATAGAAAAGTTACATTTCTTATTATATAGGTCTTGCTTTATCTTGGTGTTAACCATCCAGCAGAAAAGTATAAAAATATATAGAAAAGTCATATTAATATGCTGAGCTGTAAAAGGCTCTAGTCAACAACTTCTGTGAATAACCCACTACTACAGTGGACCACTGGACTATTATAGGTGCTGAATTCAAGCACCTATGATATTTGAGTGCCAATAGAATACCCTGACAGGACTAAACAAAACAGGGGATACAAAGGAAGGACCATGTTGTATTTGTATATATAGAATAGTTAGGATAGATTCTTTCACTTAATTCTCTGAGAAGAAAAATTGGTAGGAAGAGTGTTTGGATAGGATATCCTGTCTGCTTCTTGTACTATGGATAACCACTAGAAGATAACAATGTAAAAAGTATTAATTATTGAAACTCTCCTATTCATCAGCTTTGAAACTGTCTCATTAAAAGAATTTTTAAAAATCTACTATTGAATAGTACACTATAAATTCTAATATTAATCTTATTATCTACATAAATATTAAACTGTGAGTGTGCATTTCCCAATACAGTCTTCATGAAAAATTGGCTTGATTAAATCAGTTACAAAAACACATAAGCTCAAAACAGGCTACAAGAATGAAATTAGTCTAAATCCCAAGTGAACAAGAAGTCAGTAAACACTGAATGACTTCAGTTTCCTGAGAGGTGCAATAACAAATCATGAAAACACATGCCAGAATGTTAGAATTTAACACTGTATATGTAGAAAACTGTTATTTTTTCCAATAACAGATCATCTAAGTTTTATATTTCAATGTGAAGGACAAAGCTTATATCAATATTCAGTTAGTGCCATCAGCTCATTAGTTTACCTTTAACTACCTGTTGGTTCTCTGTGATCAAATACTGAATATGAATAGATTTTCAGTTTGTAAAAACGCTCCATGTTCTATTCACACTTTCTTTTTTTCAATTCCTTTTGTCTTCTCCCTCTTACCTTCTTCCATCTTTTCTTTCTATTTTCTCTTTCAAGTTGATCTTGTCCATCTCCCTTGTATTATATACCTCTACACATACATAACTTCCGAAGTCACAGTGCACCCTTCCTTTTTCTTTTCAACTCCAAACTATTTAATAGACATTTCAAACATCATAATCCACATTGAATTAAGTATTCCCTTCATTTCTTTCCCATTTCAAGAAATGCCATCAAAAAGTGTCTACTCACAAAAATTAGAAGCCATATAATTCTGAAACAACCTCTTCAAATTCCATTTCTAAATATATTAGTAACTTTCCCATTGCTGGGCCAGAGCACCCTATACACTCAATTTAAAGAAGGAAGAGTGTGGGTGGCTCACTGCTTCATAATTTGTTCAATCAGTGGTGTGCAGCTCCCAGGCACAAAAGGCATGTTGGGAGAGCCTGCTACAGGAAACCTGCTTAGCTCATGGTGGTCAGAAAGCAGAGGAGAAGAGGGGAGCTGAGGAGGTTGAGGTACTCTTCCAGTTGATACATGCAGTGACCTACCTCCAACCAGGACCCACCTCCTAACGGCACAAGCAGCCAATCCACTCATGAGAATAGCAGCACTATGATCCAATCCTTCCAAAATCCATATATATGAATACGTGGGTCTTCGTGGTGATATTTTAGATCTAAACTATAACACTATATTTCTCACTAACCAGTTCTCTGCATTTCTGTTCCAATCAGCTTGATTGAAGCCATCATGTTCTCTTAGACTTCAATTTGTAATTATTGCACGCATTGAAATACCACTTAAGAAGCAACAATTTGGAGCTGGGGAGATGGCTCAGTGGAATAAGTGTTTCCCTGGCAAGCACAAGGGCCTGAGTTCAATCCCTGGTTATGCAAAACAAAAAATAATAATAATAATAATAATAATAATAATAATAAAAGCAAGAAATTTAGAGCAAGTAATAAAGCATACTTTTATTGGCACATTGATTTGCCACAGTCAAAACATATATTTGTGGTTGCCAGCTGCACAGAGCAGTCAAGATCAGGAAAATGATACCTATACACAATTTCTTAGTATTTTTCTGTGCGGAAGTGACTGTGAGCTGGAACAATTTATCCTGTACCTGACATCATTTGCACATGTTTGTAGTAAATAAAAACATGAATGGTTAGAATGAATGATTACCACTACTGGATCTGCAATATTACAATCTAATGTGTAAATGTGATTTGTAGCTTTAAATGTTGTAAAAAATTATGATCCATCACTGCAATCTTCTGCCATAAGAGAGAAAGCTCAGAGAGGCCAAGTGACTTGTAAAAAGCCACACAACTATTATGTAGCCAAATTTGGTCTGGTACATCAACTATCTCACTCAGCTTAGTTTATGTTCATTACTAAGCATCCCCAAAAATACTACTTATGATTGTCAAGGTCAGGTGTCATGAATTTTTGGAAATTCTTTTTCTTTCTTTGTTTCTTTCTTTTTTTTTTTTTTTTTTTAATGCATTTAGTACAGCACCTACTGGCTCTCATTACACAGATCAGACTCTGGTGATCCTCCTATTTTCAGCCTCCCACGCACTGGGATTACAGGTACATGCCACCATGCGCAGTCTCATTTGTCATCTCAGGGAGCTCCAGAGGCAGAGCTGGCACAGCATGCCAGGGAATGAACCCTAGTTTCTGTGTCTGCCTTAGCAGGTGCTTTTATCCACTGAGTTATCTGGTCAGTCTGGAAATTTATTTGATAAAATACTCTTTTTTTAATTTTAAAAAATCTATTTATTTATTTATTTGTTTGGTACAGGGCCTCACTATGCAGCTTGGACTCATAGTGATCCTCCTGTCTCAGCCTTCCCAGTGCTGGAATTACAGGACTATGTCACTAGACATAGTTTCAATGACTGGCACAGTGCACTGGCACAGCATGCAGTATCAGGGATAGAACCTGGGTCCTGGTGCTTGCCAGGCAGGTGCTTAGACCACCAAGCTATCTTCTCAGCCCCAATGAATTTTTGGAGAGTCTCCATGATGAAACTCTCCAAAAAAATTTTGGCTGAGTAGACCTGCTAATGAACCAAAAGAAAAAAATACATTACCATTCTTTATCTCAAGTAACAGAGAAATGTTTGGTTAGAATAATTTTTTCTCAAGCAATAACTTTATTTTGACAATCTGCATTACAATTTAATGTCTATTGATTATATCTCACCTATAAATTTCCTTACTTATAATAGAGAGAAAAATACATGTGTTCTACTTGCCTCTAATGTCTCATGTGTTTTAATCAGAACTCTCTATATTCTTTTTGTTATTACCATTTATGATTTCTGATGTTACTTAAATATTTTTTTCTTCACTTTATAAGCCTAAAATGACAGCACAGGACATTTCATAGTCATGACAATATGCCCAATGTTATATTTCAGAGAATGAGTTTTGAAGAGTGTGATATGTCCTATGAGAGAAAATTATAAGACTTTGTTCTACTAATTCAGCTATCATTATCATTAACTTTTAAGTTAGCCACTTTTCGTCAGATTCAACTTTGATTTTACTAGAAAAAAATGGCATTTAGCAGACTTATTAGTGAACTATTAAATTTTAATGTTGGCAATGACTAAACATTAGCAAAAACATAATTTGCATCTGAAATCATGAAAGCTAATACGAGCAGTAATTGAATAGAACAGTCTTAGAAATCATATTATTATAATGGTCTTTTAAATAATATAATTACAAGTGAAGTTGGTATATATTTAGAAAAAATAACATAATTATCATAGGAAGTCTTCCCTAGTAATCATACAAATCCTCCACAAAGGCACTTTCTACAAGAACAAAAATGGGTTAGTCAAAATACAAATCATCAAATAACTTCTTGTCACAATCTATGATAGGACACAAGTTATGTACTGGTAACTACATAAACTCTTAGTTCTGTTATCTGTAGAAAATAATAAAACTTACCTACTTCTTAGTTACTACTTACTACTACTTTACAATATTTATTTTATATTTATATTTTCATAGAATGGATAAGTTATGAATTAAAGCATATGTGTTACAATCAAATCATATAGTAAATGTAAAAATAAAAATATTATTATAGTGGAAGGCACATTGACATTAATCTCCCTCAGAATATTCCCCCTATCTTCAAGCACACTTGTCCCATCTTTCTTGCTACTTTATGAAGCAATTCTGAAAACACTAGTGTCTTTATAAGGTGTGATTAAAAATATGAAATGTGCTGTTGTTGAATGCCACCCAAAGAAAAGTAAGATTCATACAAACATTATGGTGTATCCTTAACCACCTTAGTCATAATTCCACCGATGTATGACTTGTGGCTGTCCCTCAGAGTCAAAATGCCCATGAAAGTTAAATATTTTGAATCTCTTTAGGACAGCAAAGCAGCCATTTTTTGCAGTGCAATCCAAGAACACAAAAGAACTGCTTCAGCAAGTGGTAGGAATGAAGGGGTAAGTGTGTTTGAATTGAGGGGAAGTGTTTCAAGGAGAGTAATGCCAATGTGTCTCATACTATAATAAATACTTTTTAAACTAAACATTCACCATATTTTTCAATCACACATTATATGTAGATGTGCATGCATTAAATGTAGATGTGCACATATAAAATATGAATATTACACAGGATTTTTGAAAAGAAGCCATTATCACACTGGCTGGCAAGTAATAAATATTCCATATATGTTACCTGGTATGATTATGTTCCTAGTTAGAAACCAAGTGGGATTCAATAGCAGGTGTCTGTATTTATTATTCTGCTCATTGACATAATGCTTTTAGTGAACTCTAATACAAATCTGTCTGAGATAGCTATTTTCTCAAAAGAAACTGGTGGTAATCAATGTGGCAATATTTGTAAATTTTATGAGTTATAGAGATTTTCAAGAGATAAAGTAATATCTAGATATGTATTTCTGATTTTTATTAAAAAAGAAATAACTTTTTTTTTGGTGGAACCAGGGATTGAACTCAGGCACTTGTGCTTGCCAGGCAAGTGCTTATTCTACTGAACTATCTCCCCAGCCCCAGAAATAACATTCCTAATGGTTTAGAAAGGTTGACAAGTGAACATGAAAAAGCAGAAATTGGAACTTTTCAGGCAAAATACTAAAAATGTTAACTAGCTTTTTGAAGCAAGTTACAAGAAAACATAAACAGGGACACTAACTCACATGGGCGCTATTAAGCTTAGAGGAAATTTAAAATATCAGAACTTAGTTTTTTGAAAAGAAAATTGTTTGCCAATCCTAGCCTCTCTTGAGAAAAACATGCTCAATGTAAGAAGTGGTTTCAGTACAAAGGTAAAACTGAGGATGCCCTCATGAAATATGGACTTAGGAGAGAAGCTCAAGGAGGTGCCTGTGAAATCACTTAAGACTCAGATATATGTAAGACTATGTAGTTAGCAGTGCTTCTGAATATGGCCATGAAATGAGACCATTTCAGTTTCCTGACAAGGGGGGCCTAAATTAGAAAGGGGATTATCTTGGAAAGCAGTATTGGACATGAATCCGAGTAGAAATTGATTCTTAAAAACCTCAAATTTGGAGGCAGCAGGTTCATTAAAAAGTTTTCTTTTCTAGAAATTAGCATAATTTATGTACATGATAAGAATTCAGGCAAAAATTATGTAAATATCACTTGCTACATTTATTGCAAGGTGTATTCTTGGTC
Source organism: Ctenomys sociabilis (assembly GCA_004027165.1). Lineage (NCBI taxonomy): Eukaryota > Metazoa > Chordata > Mammalia > Rodentia > Ctenomyidae > Ctenomys > Ctenomys sociabilis. Next base: position 57,925 of record PVKA01005772.1, read on the forward strand.
ATCAGTAAAAAATGCACATGCACCTTAATGACGTCTTCTAAGAAACAACAGGAAACAGTATAATTTCCTAGTATTGAATCTTTCTCACAAAGGAGGAGACATCATTCAGAAAAGGGTGAAAATGATTAGGCTTCACATCTCAGACTTCACCATTTGTGCAATGGTGATACAGAAAAATCTACAAGGATGACTATTACTCAATAAAGTAGAATCAGGGATGGAGACCTAGTCTTTGATTCACTGTGTCTCCATCTCTGGGCAACAAAGGAACTTCTTACTTCAAAATACTCCCTACTCCAGGTCACATAAAGGCATCATCAGTCTGTGCCTCTTTAATGCTTTTTGTTTCTGATTTATTTTCCTACTCATAGACCCATATATTTTTGTAGTTACATAGACACTGTTTCTTTAATTGTTCTCTCTGGTTGACTATTCATCCTCCCTCTTTGAAGAAGCTTTAGATATTCTTGATCTCACTTCTTACAACAGATTTTGTACTTCAAGAGATCAATGTTTTTGCCCAGATTTCCCAATATCAGATGAAACCTATATTGCTCAGTTTTGTTGTCATTAGAACATCGTCACTCATGATTTAAAGTAAGAGAGGTTTAACTTAGATCAGCATTTCACAGGATTCAGTACATAATCAGCTGAGGCAAAAACAGAAGCCACATGGCTGAAAGGTTGGTGGACAGAACTGCTTTGTTCACAATGGTCAGAAAGCCGAGCCAGGCACAAGCGCCAGGCCACAGATAAAGAACACAAAGGCAAGCCTCCATGACCTACCAAGTCCCACCCAAATGTGTCCTTTGCTACTCCACTAGGTGATTCCCAAGCCAATCAAGTTGAAAATGAAGCTTCACTATGAAATTTCACCCCTTGTCAACTTGACATCCAAACAGATCTCCTTAAGCCATACACAATCTTCAAACAGGGAAAATAGCAAGCATGATGAAACAACTATTCTGCTATAAGCAGAAACACACTAATTCCCCAACAGTTCTAGCATTGTTCGAAAGTTCAACTCAAAATCTCTAGATTCAAAGCAAACTCCTAGCTGTGAATTCTTATACAAATTGAAGAGCTGAGAAGAGTAAGCAGAGGCTCACAGTGCCTGCCCCCAAGGGCCTTCCAGTGACACACACATGCTCTATCCTACAATTCTACTTCGTCTCTTTGAGGTACACAAACAGCTGAAGGCACCCACTATCTGATGGGGTTTTCCTGGGGAAGGAACTTCTTTCCTTATGTTTCTGAAGGCATTAGGAACTTGGCACATCCAAACATCGGTGCTTAACAAGTTACTTAGGTTCAACTCAGGACAGTAAAAGGCTACCGGACCCCAGGAAAGCCAGACTGTGTCCACACGATGTTACTACTTTGCTATGGTTCAGTGGAATGGTATTTATTGAACCATACTTTTCTTTCAAGGTGTATACTATGGATTGTCAAAGGGCACTGGGATAAAATATTGGATATTTTGATTTTTGAACCCATGTGCATATACTTACATAAGAATGAGGCAATTTGGGCAAGAGGAGCTAAAAGAACTTTATGAATACCATATGTTATCCAGTCTAAAAATATCATTCTATATAACTGATGGTTTCTGGGATCAAAGTAAGATATATTAGTGTGAACAGCTAACAGGAATATGTAGTGTATTTTTATCCTATAATACCATTATTAAAATGATATGATGCTAAAAAAAAGAAAGCTACAGTTGCCAAAGGTGCAATTCCAGAGGCCAAGCATTGCTATTCCAAAAGGGATATAAAAGAGGGAATAAAAAATGTGGGGTGGGGGCTGGACAGATAGCTTGGCTATCTAAGCACCTCTAAGCACCTGCCTGGCAAGTACAATGACCCGAGTTCAATCCCTAGTACCACATGCTGGGCCAGCTCTATAACCTGGAACCCCAGGCACATTGTGCCAGCATCGAACCTGGATGTGGTGGTGCACGCCTGTAATCCCAGTACTGGGAAGGCTAAGCCAAGATCACTAAGAGTCCGAGCTGCATAGTGAGACACTGTAACAAATAATTTTTTTTTTTAAAATGTAGGTTGAACATTAATTCCTAATGCTTCATATCTGGCATAGGGCACAGAGTGGTATAGAGTTACAGAGGTCTGGGCACCCTGAAACCTACGGTCTCGCTGGTTACAGCCCACATGCCCTTTCTTTGGGGCTGCTATGCAGGCATTACACAGCAAAGCAGTTACCTGATGGATTAAAATACAGCCTGGCCACTAGTGGATGGTGTAATTCGGCCCATGGCTAATGTTTCATTTCTGCAGGTCAGAAATTTTACACTAGAACGTCAAACAGGTCTTTGCACTCCCCAAATAGCAAAAAAATGGAAGCCAAAAACCCATCATTTTCAGTTATTACTAAATGTCTAACATAGTAAGAGTGACTGAAGAACTACTAAAAAATCAGTTTTGCTTCTGAGATTTGTAGGTTTTGACTAAGATAACTGAATTGGACTTTGTTTGACTGCCTCAGTGTAAAGAGTACAAACCAAAGAAACTATGTCTACTTCAATGGAGTGTGACCTTTTTAGCAAATAGTTGATAACCATGGGTGCAAATTAGAGTTACATTCAAAATGGGAAAGTCTTTCTTGCATTTTGTATTTACATTTGTATTTTTGATAACTGCTCATATGACATTTCATTTACCTTTTATTTTAAGACAATCTAATTTTATCTTTTAGTCAAGTTCATTTCTGCCCTGGCTACACTATTACTGTTCCATGTAGGTGACCATCATTTATGTTTTGCATCTAACTTATATCCTAGCTCCTCATAGCTTTCTGAATGACCTACATGAAAAAAATTATCCTTTTAGTGCCTGATTAATACTCCTTTAACTTTTAAGTGACTATAATTACCAGCAACATGAAATCCAAGCTCTTTCCATGGTCTACCTTTTAATTTTTCTTTATTCAAAACTTATAAAACGGGGGCTGGGGAGATGGCTCAGTGGAATAAGTGCTTGCCTGGCAAGCACAAGGGCTTCAGTTCGATCCCCGGTTCCGCCAAAAAAAAAGAAACAAAGCTTATAAAACTAAAACCCTGCAACCTAAAAGTAGGTGCTCTATCCTGCATATGCAGGATGCAATATCTACTCTTACCTCAATTCCTAGTCCTCTACCCTGAAAGATTTTGTACATGGTGTTGTCCATAGCTGTGTGGGCCAATTATTTAAAATTCTATTCTCAGGCCAGCCAGATAGCTCAGTGGACTAAACCACCTGCTTAGGCAAAGTGTAGCGACTGTGGTTTAATCCTCAGCGTGCAGTACCAGCTACACCCCTGAGGCCTGCTGAGCCAGCGACTGAGACTGGGAGTGGTGGTGCGCACCTGTGATCCCCACGCTCGGGAGGCTAAAAACAGAAGAGTCACTAGGAATCCATTCTAGGTAGTAAGACCCTGTAGACCTTGTCCTAAATACATAAAAATAAATAAATAAAATTCCATTCTCAGTGTCTCTCTACTTCTTCACATACATATGTATATACATATATATTTACAATATAAATATAGATGCAGTTTATGAAGACCTAAAAGTGAAAGAAGCCACAGTAGCAAGGAAATAATACACCAGGTTTTTGCTCTAGGAAGCTTACTCTACTTGCAGTCAGTAAATGAATTAAAACAGAAAGGTGGTATATAGATACATAGTGATAATATCTAGAATATATAAACTCATACCCATCTATTCTCTATATAATTGAATCTGTTTCTTCCACTTAACAGAATATCCTAAAGTATGTTAAGTCCTTTCTTCTTGGTACTTTTAATTTCTACTCACTGACATTAAAAAAAAAGTACTCAATATCACAGTTTTTGTAACTTCTCAACAGATGGTTCTAAAACGCTTTCTGAATATTTTTCTCAAGTTTCAGTTATAATTATCTATTGGATATTGCCAACTATCTACAATTTCACACTTCGGTAAACTTTAGTGGCTATTCCTCAATCTACAAAATGTGAGAAAATTTGAACTTACCCTGAATTCTTCCTTTCCACATCAAATTAGTTACGTTGATTATGTCCCCAAATGCCTGTCACCCTGTCATCCTCATTCTCTGCCCTTGCTTGGCTGCCAGAACTTTGCTGTGCCTTCTTCTCAAGATTATCAAAATAGAAAAATATTCTCTTTTTCACCTCACCAAACTTCCTTATCAACAAATTCCACATAACACTATAATTATCTACAACACAAAGCCTGATTTGCAATTTTCTTCCCTACACTGACCTTTGCACATGATAATGATGAAATCTAGATTCCAAGACTCTTCAAAGTCTTTTAAAAGATGGGTCTACTTTCTTCAAGCTTTTCCTCTTCTCCCCCGATTACTTTTTTATTTTGGGGATAATATGAAATAGTTACAAAGCCCCAATTTACATTCTAAATTTAAAAAAAATACCATTTAAAAACTGGGTCGCAAGAGCTCTAGGGTGTAGTTTGTAATGTAATCATAAGGTGGCGCTATATTAGCCACCTGTCAGCAATGTTACACACACTGAATGAATACAAAAGTTCAATGATTGTAATAATGTTATTTTAAAACATTAATGATATTGCTAGAAAAAAAAATCATCCACAAAGTCAATAATATTGAAACAAAGTTCATGGGTGGTAAAATATTTATGCATAAGTTCTTATTTATTATTCTTTCTGTTCTGTGCTGAATTGTGTTCCTCTATTGCTAATAGTCATATATTAAATCTCTAGCCTCCAATACCTCAGAATGTGACCGTGTTTGGAGATGTGACTCTTTAAAACTGTAGGTATAACTATTGACCCAAATCAAGTATAAATGGCATCCTTGTAAGAAAAGTAAGTTAGAACACAGGGATTTATCAATGGAAGAAGACCATGCGAAGAATCATCAGAAAGGCAGTCTACAAACCAAAGCAAAAACTCTTAGAAGAAATTAATTGAATAGACACCTCAATATTAGCCATTTAGCCTCCAAAACTGAGAAAATAAGTTTTTATTGTCTAAAATACTCAATTTGTGGTGTTTTGTTATGGCAGCTCTAGCAAACTAATGTATACTTTACGGTTCTTAAAAATGTAAGTATAATGTCATAGTTATGGATCATGTGTTATATAAGAATGCAAAGTCCATAATATACACTTCCTCTTAGGAAGACATGGCTGGTGATTTATGAGCCTTCAAGATATATGAGCTGTTCAGAAACCCTTGCTTCCAACTATCTCTGTCCTGAGATTTGGACATAATCTTCTGACTATTCACCAATACTGTATGTGATTGTTTTACTCACCTATACCTTTGCCCAGAAGAACACAGAGGAAGGAGAGCTGAGAGTTACAGGCTTGGAGGTCAGTCTGCTTGGGCTTGCAGTACTGTTGGGCTTTCATACAGATGATTCCAGGCAGCAAGTTAAAATGCCTAGACCATGTTCTCCTATCTGTGCAACAGAAATAAGACACTTGTATCAGAAGGGTCCATGAGGATTAAATGGATTAATGTGTAAAAATTGTGCAAATTCGTATTGAGAGCAGAGAAAGTGTGATTATGGTGCTTATTATCCTTCTGCTTGACAAGGTGCTGTTCATCCTTCAAAGTACAGAAATAGCACTACCCTCTTTTGAAAATTCAGCAACTAGGCCTCTCTTCCCCAGACTGAAAAGTAAACCTATGTTCTTAAAAGGGTTGCATGACTTAAGGCTTGGTTTCTAACAATCAGCACTGAAAGGTGAATTTTTGCCCTCATGAATTGTCTTAGCTCATTCTGTGTTGCTATAACAGCAGAAGTGAAATGAGTTTATTTAGTGCACGGTTCTTAAGGCCTAAGAGTATGGTGCTGGTATCCATGTTTAGTGTGAACCCTATGGTGGACATTGTGCCCGAGAGTAAAAGGGCACCTGAGAGGTTACCCCTTCCAAAGAAGAGATCAGAGAGGAAACACATTTGCTTTTGTAACAGCATGCTCTCATGGCAACATGAGCAGGAGAACCACACAAATCATTTCCCCCTGGACAGCCTTGTACTTCCAACTTTCCAGCACATGAATTTTTGACAACACATTTAAACCATATCCAACCTAAAGCACCTATCACAGTTTCAAACAGTTCATTCAATTTCACTAACTTTCCACAACTAGTACATTCTCTGACTATGGTGCTCTTGATTTTTATAATAAAATCAATGTATTTTCATAATTGTAGCCTCATATGATATTGCATTATTCTAAAAGTATGGGACTAATAGTTTTAAGGTTCTAAAGGTTTCAGGTAAGTTTAGGTCAGTACTGAACATGGCATTAAGGTCACTGAAACAAACAAAGAACTTCTTTCAAGTTTGTTTCAGTATTATTAGGTGTACAGGAAAAATGTGCTTCGAAATAATATTCTAAAATGTTATTAGTACATTTTCAGGACATGATTATATTCATCATGTGGAGTTGGAATATGTACACAAAAATGTCTTATTTTTTCATTTCCTTTCCCTGCCTCACTTCCTACCCTCTCAGTCCACTGCCCTTTTGAAAAAGATCTCCCTATTTGTTATAATACATTTTTTATTCTCATGTTAGAGAAACTATGCAATATTTAAGCTTCTCTTATTCTACTTATCATTATGGTCTCAGGTATTTTCCTAAAAGTGACTCAAATTTATTGTTCTTTATGGAAATACTCCCACACTTGTGTATAAATAGCATATTTTCATATTCATCTTTTTTATAATCAATTCCAAATTCAGTTACTGTAAGTTGTTACAAACATGTGTACACATGTACCACCTTAATACGTCATCTTTAATATTTTAGTGAAGGAAGGTACCCATAAAGGGAATAGCAGACTCAAATGGAATTTTTAGTTCTAGCTTTTCTGAGGTATTTCTACACTGATTTACAGAATCCTAGAACTGATTAACATCCTCATCAATAGGGCTTGGGGAGATAGCTCAGTAGAATAAGCACTTACCTGGTAAATACAAGGGCCTGAGTTCAATCCCAGGTTCTGCCAAAAAATAAATGAATAAATAAAAATCCTCACCAATAATGCAGAAGGGTTCCTTTTCCTCCACAGTAGTAATATTATTAAATTTATATCTAATGTTTGCTAATCTCCCTTTTTAAAATCAAGACAGAACAAACTATTTTGAATCTTGATCACACAATTTTCACTTAAAACACGTGAATTTACATGTAAAAGTTAAAGAGAAAGAATATATGGAGAGGAGTACACAGTGGTGGTTCTAGGCTCCTCTGAGGTCTCTTGTCAAACAAAATCTCAGCCTATAAAGTGTAGAGCCCGTCAGCACCAGTGGCTTGGCTCAGACATGATTTCCCAGCACTCGACCTACTTGGTAACAGCAGCAGTGTTCCCAGAGGAAACCCAGCTCAGCACCGGTGCTGCTGCCCTCAAAAACAGAAGATCATGAAGAAGAGATGTGACAGAGCACAAAATTTTCCAAGTAACAGGACATCAAAAACATCTATTTAGTTACATGAGAAGCCCCAAAGACTTTGACCACTCAGGCACCAAACATGTGGAGAACACTGACCAAGGACATTTGCCCAGGCCTGCGGGTCTCTCACCTGGTCTCCTCGCTTAACCCTCCTTTGTCCAGCCCTACAAAAAAGGTTCCATTTTTCTGTGGCCCCACAGATGGTCTTTTGATTCTGTTAGGGCTGTCTGCAACCAGGACCAGTAACTTTCATTCCACGGTGCCATTACACAAGCCCGGCAGTTTCCGCTGGTCTCTGACTCATGCCATTCCTTACAACTTTCAACAGCTCAGTTGTTAATGAGGATGACTACAGCCTCTTAAGTTCCTGTCTGGGAAAGCTCTAAGGGTGCCCAAGGAATTCACTCTTTTTGTTACAGCCAAATTCTGAAGACGGGTCCAGTCACCCGGCTTCTGTCAAGGAACGGGAAGTCCAATTTCTTAAGTACCACTTTAAGAAGCAGCGGGAGGGACGGGGGGATCTGACTTAGTGGAACAATCATTTCCCTGGCTAGTACAAGGGCCTGAGTTCAATCCCCGGTTCTTCCTCGGAAAAAGAAAAAAAAAACAAACAAAAAACGCAGACAGGACTCCCCATTACCTCTACAATCTTTTATTTTTATAAAAGTCCATTCCCCTGAGTATTCAATTTCAGTTGTTCTGTTCCCTACTTTATCATCCCCCTTTAAAATGTAGTCAACTGTTCAAGTCTAACTTGAGTTTAGTTTACTCTGGACCACGTTCTCTACTACAGTATGTTTGCTACTTAAAACTTTCTTGGCATTTAATGACCTTTGATGGGATAGAGTGAAGATCAATGAGTACAGTACTCAAATCATTAAACTCTGAGCACAGACTTAAAAGCATCACTCTTTTGCATTTAAAGAAATAAAAGATATTAGAATTAGCTGCATAACAATGACTGTTGTGATTCAAAATGTTCTACAAAAAAAGAGCCTGTTAACAAAATTGATCCCAAGAAATCTGCCAAATGAAAAAATACTAGAAGCTTTGGAAATAATATGCAGGATTTCAGTTAAAATGGTCAATTGATTCCAATTGCCATTTTCCTCCTTCGCACTCAACTCTGGATGCTCCAAAAAAGTCCAAGGAAAATACCGTGAGGCTGACAGGACGCCCCTCCTCTATTCTTTGCCAGAGTTCTATGTTTGTAAAATAAACATTTGACGAAAGAAAATTCTCAGATCACGAAGATACGTATTCAGGATAGAAGTTTTTCTCCTCCACAACTTAATCGGATTCACCCACATACTTTCAGGACCTCTGCAGTAACTGGGTTCATTATTGTCTGTTTTTAGCTTGTGAAGAGGCTAAGTCCCACTGAAGTGACAACAGCGCCCTCCCTCCTCGACCCGGGCTTCAGCCCCCACAGCTCGCCCCTCCAGGCGGGGGCTGGCGACCGGCACCGCAGGCTCGGCACCCAGAGGCGCGCGGGGCTCCAGCACTATTCCGCCGGTGCGCAAGTCACCCGGCCTGCACTTCCCGAGGTAGTCGCAGAACTGCTGGGACTCAGACGGCCGAAAACTGCGCTGCGCGTACCTTTAACAAGCCCTACATCAGAGAAGGGGGGCCGAAGGGAGGGACGCCTCCGAAAGCCCTCCCGCGGCGAGGCGCTAACGTCAGGACGTCAGGTGACGTGGTCAGCTAGCGCGCCCAGTTTCCGGTGTCCTCAGGAAGCTTAGGGTGAGACCCGAGCAGCCGCTGGAGGTGTCGTCTAGCTCCCTCCTTGCGCGGCCGAGGGGCGCCTGGGCACGCACGCACGCACGCACGCGGCCGCAGCCGATGGCTCCGTCGCCTCTGCGGACCTCCTCCTGACGTCTCGGCGCCAGCGCCATGTGGACCCTCGCGGGCCGGGGCTGTTGGCGCGGACGCTTGCTCCTGCCGTGGGGACCCGGGCCGGCGCGAGCCGAGAGTTGGTCCCGGGCTGGCGGCCGGCCGTGCAGCTCCGCGGGGCTCCAGGTGATCGCCTCGGAGGGCCTCGCGCGCTCCGGGTGGGGTGGGCCGTCGCGGGCCGGGTGGCCGCAGCCTCCACGCGGGTCTCTAGGGCGGCGGAGCCTGAGCGCGGGCTGCACCCCGCGAGGTTAGTCCTGCGGTGTGACCTCGGGCGAGTCGTAGGCTTAGTTCTTCCCAGAACTTCTCCAGGCTGCAGGTATCGCCTCCCTTTTCCTGCAGTTATTAGAGATGTGGCCACGCAGGTTGCTTGACCCTTTTCAGCTTTTACCTCTCCGTATCTTGAGTGCAGTACGTATTAAACGTTATTCAGTGGCAGTTTTCGAGCTTTTGGCATAGAACTTTTTCCAGTCCACTACCTAGAATGCAAGAAGTCCAAGTTAGGACTTCGGTTTGCTTTCTTGTTCACTTGTCCTTTGTTGTACCCTCCTTCCCTCCCTCAGTCCTTTTCACCTTGGGTTTGGATATAGAGACTTGGCTTCATCCCTTGATTCCCCAGTTCTTTTTACTTTATTTTGACCTGTGGATTTAGAAGTCTCCAAGTTACCTAGACTGGGCTAGATAGAACTTGTAGTGACCTGCCTTAGCCTCCCACAATGCTGGGATTATAGGCATACTTAAACTTGTATAATTTTGATTCTCGTGTTTGGAGTAGGTGGGGAATTCGCTACAAGAGACGCTACACTATTTGATAACTGAAGTGAGACATTCAGGGGAAGGAGTGAAGTAATGAAATGCAAGTTGTGTTAGTGCACAAACAAAGGTTTTCTGTGTTTAATCACTGGTTTTAAAAGGATTTATATACATATGTCAGGGGCGGGGGAGATGGCTCAGTGAAATAAGCGCTTCCCGGCAAGCGGAAGGCCTGAGTTCAATCCCCGGTTCCACCAAAAAAAAAAAAAGATTTATATGCATTTGTCAATTCAAAGTTGTGAAAAAAGGTGGTATTCTACAGACTTTTGACTTGAATGAACCAAAAAAAAAAACTGACTTTTTTTTTTTTGCAGAGTTAAGATGTAGTTGTGCTTTTATCTGTCCTGTACCAGTATACAAAGAAAAGGCGAATTTTATATTCATCATAGTTCCATGTTATTTACTATATATGAAACACTGATTAGAATGAAAAAAGTTCAGAGAAAAAATCGGGATATCATATGAATAACAGTTTTCATAAGTTTTTGTGTTAGATCATATATGCACTAAAAACCAGGGATTTGATATTAAAATGTTTAAAATTTTGAAGTAATAAAAGCCTTTTTTAAGTAATTTTTTTCAAGAGAGGTTGTAAACTAACGAAATTGTGTATAAATTAAAGGCTGTATTCAAGAACTCAGAATTGTAAATATTGTTTATAGGAGCAGAGAGTTTACTTTTATTCTTTGGGCTTTTCTGTTGCTCCTTTACCTTAGGAGGATTTGGCAGTTGAGGCATTCTTAGATATTTGGGAGTTCTAGATTGTTTTCCTTTCTCCATTCATGAAAATAAATTGAATTCCTGATTGACCCGATAAGTAGGACGTACTAAGTAAGGGCATTATTTAGTCCTTTAATCATCTTTGAATATGGACATGATGTATTTGATGAGTCCTCTTAGAAAGTGTTCTTTGTGAATTTAGGCATTCTTTCAACTCTCAGGAACAGTAAAAACTAAATGTTAGAAGTGAAATCACTGAAGAATATTTTTTGAATTAGTGTACTTGTTTCATAGTATGCCAAATTTATACAGCTTAATGTGGCATTTTCTTTTTTAGGAAAAACCAGACATGTCTAAATTTCCTGTCGAAGACATTAGAAATTTCAGTATCATTGCGCATGTGGATCATGGCAAGAGTACTCTAGCTGACAGGCTGTTAGAGCTAACAGGTATTGTGTCTTCATTTTGTATGCTTGACTACCGAACTGTGAAGTTAGCACACCCTCTTACATTTTGTTTTTTATTGTACATTAATATTTTCTTTTGTGAAGCCCGGAGAAATACCAGTGTTTCTATTTATAGGAACAATTGATAAGACAAAGAATAATAAGCAAGTGCTTGATAAATTACAAGTAGAACGAGAAAGAGGAATCACTGTGAAAGCACAGACAGCATCTCTGTTTTACAATTTTGAAGGAAAGCAGTACCTTTTAAATCTTATTGATACACCAGTAAGTTACATCTTCCTTTGTTTTTTGTTTTCTGATTTTTTTGTTAGTGTAACATGCTACAGTAAAAATGTCTATAAAAACTTTTTAAAGTTTGACATAATGTCCCTCTGCCCCAAATTACAAAATGTTTATAAGTACCAATATTTTTGTTTCATAGGGCCATGTTGATTTTAGTTATGAAGTGTCCAGGTCACTTTCTGCTTGCCAGGGTGTTTTACTGGTGGTGGATGCAAATGAGGTAGGATTTTTCAATTTATGTAATGTAATATTCCTGTTTGGTGTTCTTTAAAATGTTTTGGAAATAAAATTTTATTTTTAAATAAAAACTATATGTTGTTAAAACTTACGATATAATTACATTAAAACATCCTGTGTGTTGATTACTTCATGTTTTACATTTCTTAAAATGATCAGAGAAGTTGTTGAAGATGCTCCATTTGTTGTAGAAAGGTAATGCTCTGTTACCAATACATGTTACCAGAACCTTTGGCACTTTAAGCTATTTTTAGCTGAATTCCATTATCATTTGTAGCAGAGTTTAAGTATCTTATGTTTTCAGGTCATGTTTGCTGATTTTTATGGCAATAATTTGAAAAGTACTGTGTTTAATATAAAATACCAATACAATAAGTTCTTTTGTGGCATAAGCCTAAATCATATTAAAAAATTAAGCGAAGAGCCACAGAAAGCTGTAATATATAGTACTAAAATGTTTTGATACACGTGTTTTCACAGTGTCTTCATTCAAGCCCCAGAAGGATTCTGTTATTTTGTTGACCATTTCTTGAACCTACCAAAGAAAGTCAGTCTGTATTTGCATACCCTACACCAAATTTTATAAGCTGTACCATGTGACTGTGCCCTGCAGCAGACTTTGATGCCCTTGAGGCTCCATGTTCTGTCGGTGTGTTTCTGATGCCTGACATTGTTGCATGAAGTGTATGTTCCATAGTTAGTATTTTCTTCTATGTGAGGCTTCCTATGGCAGGCTTAGTTTAATAATGTCCATTGGCACACCTTACATGATTTGGCTCCTACGTTATCATCAGCAGTCTTTTTTGACCTCCAAGACAAAACTACAGGGAAAAGTGGGAAGGCTAGTGGTAATCATCTTTTTATCATTGTAATGAAATTCTTGAGCTGATTATAAAAAATAAAAAGTTTATTTTTAGGTCCGTATCAAAGGTTCTACTGGCCTTTATTGTAGCAGGCCTATGCAATAGGATAGATCCACTCACCTCATCTGCCAGGAAAGCAGAAGAGGAAGGGACCAGGATTCCACTGTCCCCTGGAAAGAGCCCAGGGACCTAAGGACGTTCCCTAGGTCTTGAGTCCGCATAATAAAACGCTGGGGACCTTGCCTAACACATGGAGTTTGGAGGGGATGTTCAAAATCTGAACTGTAGCCAGCGAGATGGCTGAGTGAAATAAGCACTTGTCTGGCAAGCACAGTGGCCTGAGTTCAATGCCCACTTATACCAAAAAGCACAAAATCTGAACTGTGGCAGGCAGAAACATGTTATTCTGTTTAAAATTTTGGTACTGGAGTCATTTAAAACTAATTCTGATGAAAGTGTATGGAATTCCTTATGTGGCAGTGGAATGATCGTCTCATTCTTCCATGTCTTCATATTTCCAGGGTATTCAGGCTCAAACCGTAGCAAACTTCTTTCTTGCTTTTGAAGCACAGCTATCAATAATTCCAGTAATAAACAAGGTAATAATAACAATAAGATACCAGTGGTGCTTACTATTTAAATTTCTAAACGTATATTTAGTATTTGTCAGGTGCACTGTTTTTTTATATGGAGAAACTCCAGCTATTTATGTAATGTGCTGCTGTGATTTGTGTCCTTGAGCTGCATGTAGCAGAAGCTCAAGTCTGATTCCTATACCTTGTACATAGTTGAGAAGGCAGAGCTTCCCAAGTATGTGTCATGAGGGAAGGGAAGGCCATTTCTATAGACCTGCAATGCAGGTGGGCCATGCTGCTGCACTAAATACACGATATCTGACATATTAATATACATAGGAAAGTGGCTTAAGAGAGAATATGATAAAGTCTGCAAAACATTTCAGTGCTTATCTGAGTAATGTTTATAAATAACAATTTATCAAAATTAAGAATATTAATTTACAATCATTGCATTAACTTATGTTTCTTAATGTTGAGGTTAGTTTAAAAGAAGCAAAACTTGGTTAGGATTGGTGGCACATGTTTGCAGTCCAGTGCTCAGAAGACTGAGGCAGGAGGGTCATAGCTAGTTCAAGGACAGTTTGGGCTACACAGTGAATCCAAGGCTAATCTGAACAACAGAGATCCTATCTCAAAACTAAGCACAAAAAAAAAAAAAAAAGACTGCCCATAGGTAAAACATACTGTTATCAGATTTTATATGTTTAATTTTTAAAATTTAGTCATAGGATTAATTGATAAGCTTTAAAAAATTGCATAGTTTATATATTATCAAAGTTATGTTGAAAAAATTGTAATGAGCCAGTCTAAAGCAGATAGGCTTTTAACTAATATCTGTTGAAACACAGCAACATAATACATTTTATTTTCATTGTACTAACAGTGGATTTCTTTTTTTAAGATAGATCTAAAGAATGCAGATCCTGGAAGAGTTGAAAAACAAATTGAAAAAGTATTTGATATTCCAAGTACTGAATGTATTAAGGTAAACTATCTTTTCTTTGAACATAAGGATCTTTTTTTTTTCTTTCTTTCTTTAGTACCGGTATCAAACTTGGGAACTTCCACTTGAAACTAGGTGCTTATGCTGCTGCTCCATATCCCCAGCCCAGTAGCTTTCTTTTGAAAAATACTGACTGTAGTACAAAAGTTCTTAGATAATTGGCCTAAGTGGTATTTGATCACAGGGCATTGTATACTGTTTCTGTAGCTTGACAACATTCTTTTATTAGTATTTATTTCTTAGCAGAAACCCATTTTACATTATAACATAAAAAAATTATTGCTGTTAGATTTAAATGAATTGAACTTTAGATTTTATCACCTTCCTAAGATCATAGGTTTAGTCAGTCACTATTCCAGGACAAAAACATGGGCCTTCTGAAATATCACATACATTACTCATTTACCATGAGTTTCAGTCCTACAACTCAGTTGGTCAGTAAATGAGGATTGTGCATTGCATATGACAATATTCAGAACAAAGAAATGGTCAAAGGAAAGTCCAGCTATATGACTTTGCTTTTATTTGCATAAATCTTACATGCAGTACTGTAATGTTGTCTCAGTTACTTTTCTCCTGTTGCTGGGACAAATACCCAATGCCCAAAAATGAAGGAAGGAAAGGTTCATTTAGCTCACAGGTAGTGTGGGTTTCAGTGCGTACTGGGCCGGCTCCCAGGCAGAGTGGCAGAGGGCAGCAGTTCATGGTGGCAGAAATTGGGGAGGCACAGAGGAGGGGCACCACACCTCTCCCTTTCACTGGGAAGGCCTTAGCTCCTCCATGGAAATGACTTTCAAAGCTTTCAGCCCCTTTCCTTTAAGTGCTGAGTCTAACTCGGGCAGTCCCTGAGCTGGTCCCACTAAGCTACCTACCCCTCAGTTTGACACAGGGTATCATCCAGTATAAACGTATAATATAAACTGTAGTACTATACTATACAGCATAAGCAGCAGAAAATATATAATCAAGCTCTATTTTACATAATAGACATTGTATGACATATATGCAAAAGCATACAGAAACAAATGATAGGTCTTAATTCTGAGTGATAGAACAAGTCCAAACAGTCATTAAACAGGCAGTTCATTAACAGAAGAACTATATTTCTTAAATGCCATTTACCCTTGAAGAGCAAGTCATTTTCAAAGCATCTTTTCATTCACAGAAGTGACAAAAAGCTAAGTCGGTACAGTTTTTTAATAAAGCTCACTGTAGTTGTATAGTTTTTCAGAGTACATATAATTTTCAAAGCTAAACAATGGAGAAAATGATGTAATTTTTGTGGTAATTTAGAAAACTAGATCATATCAGTATTTTTGCCATTTTAAAATTGAATTTTCATTTACCTTTAGTTTTTTAAAATTATTTATTGTTTATTTATGTGATATAGGTTCTCACTATGCAGCTTGAACTCATAGTGATCCTCATATCTCAGCCTCTCCAGCACTGGGATTACAGGCAGGTGCCACCATGCCTGGTTTTAGTGTCTGGCTTGTGCGGGGCTGGCATGGATATTGTACTAGGGATTGAACCTTGGTCCTTGCACTTGCCAGGCAGGCGCTTAGACACTCATGCTATCTCCTTAGCCCTCATTTACCTTTCAAATGATGGTTTGCTTTTTAATAGCCACAAACTGTACTGTACTATAGTCTATCCTCAGTGGAGACTGCTACCATTTTTATTTGAATCTTAAGTTGGCTTTGAAAAGAGCAGATTTCAAGTGACAAACTTTTTTAAAATTCTGAGCACAATAGATAATTTAACATATAACCAGGTAATAACTGAATAAATCTTTTTTTGTATAAAATACATGTTACTTAATGATGTTTATTCCAAAGACAAAGAAAAAAAAAATTTTGAGGCATGGTTTTTGTATCCAAATTTTCTTCTATTAAATGACAATTAATTCTCCTGATTTTTACCTCCATAAAATTAATTCAGATACTTGCTTGCTGTATTTGAGTGAGGTGTTACATTGAACATTTCATGTAAAACCTCTGGATCTCTGTTTTTGGAAAAACAATAAATAAAGTAAGCATAGAAATTACTGAATGGACAGGATATTTGTGCAATAAATTTTATTGTTCTACTTGAGATACCATAACAGTGGAAAACCCTTTTTTTTCTCAAGAGCTGCTGTGACATGGAACAACTCAAGGAAAGCATATCTGATAAAACTGAAACCTGAAGGAATGAAAAGATTTTAGAGAGGTTTTACAAGAATAGGAAATAGAAGATACGAAGATCATAGAACGGCAGGCAGTTGACTTTATAGGTTGTGTAGGACTGAAATCAGCCAGGACATTTAATGTACTAAGGAGTTGAAAATTATTTTAACATAATGAAAGGACTTTAAGCAACATAGGGAAATAAATAATTTGATTGGTTGCCAGGAAAACCAATTAGCAGAAGTAGTCCATAGTGCAAGTGGAAAATTGTCATGGCTAATATGTGCCACAAGGGTTGGCCAGATAGCTCAGCAGATTAAAGCGACTGTTTAGGCAGACACAGTGACTAGGGTTCCAAACCCTACATGCCCTGCCGGCCCTGACCCCAGGGCGTGAGTGGGGTAGGCCTGTAATCCCAGCACTTGGGAGGCTGAAAATGGAAAGATCACTAGGAGTCCTATTTGTGTAGTGAAACCCTGTAGACCTTGTACTAACTACATAATAAATAAATAAGTGCTGGAGCTATTGGAGAAATAGAGAAATAGGATGCTTACTTTTAGATACAATAAGATTGGGTGATAATTTACATATAAAGAGTTATGTGTTAATGTGTAGATACATGGAGGAGAAAAGATCTAGAGAGGAAATAAAGAGCTATCTTTACATATAGTAAGTTTGAAATGAGTATTAGATACCCATGTAGAGATTTGTGTAGACAGTTCTGGCTTCCGTGGAAAGCTATTGTTCAGAGGTAAATGCAGAGTTGTATCAGCTTAATGTGGTATTTAAAGCTAAAGACATGAATGTGATTTCCTAGGGAAAAAAATGTATTTAAGAGAAGATGTCCTAGAAGTTGGACTACATATTGTCAAGTTAGGATATTATTAGTAAATCTAAAGAGAAGTTTTAGAGAGGACAGAACACGGAAAGTATCAGATTTGCAGGGAAATACAATTGTTACATTGTAACAAGAAAAGTAGAAAGTTTGTAGTTGCAGACACATTTGTAAGTCTGGAGGAGGGAGTTTTTATAATTTTCTATTTCTTTCCTGAGATGAAACTTATGGTTATCAATGAAAGTGAATTGGCTGACCTACAAAAATGTGATTGTGGGACACCCAGGAAGTGTTAATTATCTGAATCTTGAATTTAAAGAAAAGAACCAGACCGGTTACTTGATTTTCCTGTAGTAAGATTAGGTCGTTACGTGTGTAGAGAAGGCACAATACTGAATGCATTCAAAGTTGAGGCTTTACAGCCTGCTTGGGATAGGGAGTTAATAGAAATAGGTTGTAAACTGTGATTGTAGACGGACCTTAGAGTCTCACGTTGGAGCGGGAGATATGGCGGTCCCTCACTTTTGCAGAGGTTACATTCCAGACACCCCCCATGATAAATGCAAATCAGTGAAGTAGTGATGTCATTAGTTAGTATTTATGTGTATTTTAAGGCTTTGTCATCCCGTCCCACACTCTTATAAAAAACTTTCCCACACTTTTAAAAACAGTGTTCCTAGCCATTTTCTAAACTCTTAAAACCTACATAATTTTAACAACATACATGTAAAAATCCCATGATACAGTGAAAAATCCCTGATAAATAATTTAGATTAATATTTTTTGAAGGCCAGGAAGATGGCTTAGTAGAATAAGTACTTCCCTGGCAAGCACAAGAGCCTGAGTTCAATCCCCGGTTCCACCAAACCGGCTTGCTCTTGAAAAACAATACAATGTCATACTTTGTTGTTGCCTGCTAGCTATATATGTTGTTAATCAAGTATAAATAACTTGATCAATCAAATGTAAATAATCCTTTCATTTGTCAGGTGAGGAAATGGGCAGTCAAAAGGACAAGTTTTGTCTGAAGTCACATGTTCATTGAAGTCACATGATTATTACTCTGATTTTTTTGAATTCTTACGTGATTCCTTCAACACCATAAGGATAGTATTTTTGTAGTCAATCCTAGAGCCATAGAACCACCTGAGTGTATTGCAGAGAGATATTTGAATCAGTTTGTGCTTTTCCTTTTCCTGTATTCCAGTTCTTCCTTCTGATCATCTACCTCTTGGGTCTTTGGAGTAGAAAAGTACAGCATTTAATGCTTTTTTTTTTCTTTTTTTGGTATATATGGTTGTAGATTTCGGCTAAACTTGGAACAAATGTTGAAAGTGTTCTTCAGGCAGTTATTGAAAGAATACCTCCGTAAGTAATTTGTATATATTCATACTATTCATTTATACTACTCTGAGACCACAATCTACTTTAACTTAGTAGATATGACAAGTTCACTTGTAGTGAATGAGACTTTTGCTTTTAGAAATACACAAAAGGCAAATATAAAACAGTAAAGTGAATAACAAGAATAATAGGGATCTCATCGTTAGACTTTTTTTTTTTTTTTTTTTTTTTTTTTTTTTTTTTTTTTTTTTTTTTTTTTTTTTTTTTTTTTTTTTTTTGTCTTTTTTGAGACGGTCTCACTGTGCAGTTCAGGCTGGCCTTAAGCTCAGTTTGTAGCTCTGGCTGGTCTCGAACTCACAGCAATCCTCCTGCTTCAGCCTCCTGAGTGCTGGGATTACAGGGGACCTCATCTTGATAATCATAAAGGACTTCAGCATGTTGGCGATCACTGGCCTTTGTTTTAGTCAGAAAAACATTAATAAGTAATTTAAAGAATGTCATTGGTTTAAGACTGCAGGTTGAAATAAATTTAATATACCATAATTTATACAAAGATTCTTTTGCTTTGGCTTTTAGATATCAGCCTTTCTCAAGAGCTAGAGTAAATTAAGTGTAACACCTAAGTTGAAACTATATTTTATTAAGATTTTAATTTTTTAAACTTATATTTAATAGTCCTAAGATGCATCGCAAAAATCCTCTGAGAGCTTTGGTATTTGACTCCACCTTTGACCAGTATAGAGGTGTGATAGCCAATGTAGCACTGTTTGATGGAGTGGTTTCCAAAGGAGATAAAATTGTGTCAGCACATACTCAAAAGAGATACGAAGTTAATGAAGTAGGAGTTTTAAATCCTAATGAGCAGCCAACTCTTAAATTGTAAGTAATCTGTATTAGTAAGTAAAGTGCTTATTTGTATTTCTGTTTCTGCTTATTTCAACTTCCTGTGCTTAGTGATTCCAAATGGGTAACTTAAAAAACTGATTTAATTCAACTATACAGCATAATCTTTGTCAGAAGTATCTCAGGTAACAAAAGGTAGAAATTTTTATGGAAGGGCTGGCCAAATAGCTCAGTGGATTAAATAAAGTGTCTGTGAGCCACCCCATTGAGATGGTGATTTGAGACAGGGTGTGGTGGTGCACGCCTGTAATCCCTGCTCTTGGGAGGCTGTAAACAGGTGGATCACTGTGAGTCCCAATCTAGTAGTGAACACCCTATAGACCTTTCCCTATTAAGACAGAAATGGGGAGATAGCTCAGTAGGGTAAGTGCCTGCCTGGCAAGCGCAGGGTCCTGAGTTCAATACCCAGTTCCACAAAAACAAAAAACAAAAGTTGGTAGGTAACATGTCAGATTTATTCAGAATTCATATTTTTCTGCTTGTTTTAAAATTAAGGGTTTTTGGTGACTGAGGAGATAGCTCATTGATCTAAGCACTTGCCTAAAAGCACAAGAACCCTGTTTTGATCCTTGAAACTGCATGCCTTGCCAATCACCAAAACTGGGTATGGTTGTACCTGTCTATATTTCAGTGCTGGGGAGGCTGAGACAGGACCACTACAAGTCCTAGCTGTGTATGAGACCCTGTACCAAGTAAATACACAAATAAGCGTTAAAAACATTTAAAAAGTAGGCCAAGTTTTAATGTAAATGTGAATGGATATCATAAATGTTCTTGGGCTCAGGATAAAATAATTACATTGTCAAAGGATCACACGTTTCTGTATACAAAGTACCTTGTTAATAAGAAAGCTTGGAAGTAGGAGATCCTTATTATTGGAAAATAACAAACTGTCAACATGTTATTGAAATACACAAACAATAAAGGAAATGCAAAATACAGCTATTTAAAGAATAATAGGGCTGGGGAGATAGCCTGGCAAGCATAAAAACTGGGTCAGTACTGTATGCTGTGCCACCATGCCAGCACTGAAACTAGGGCACTGGGCAGGCTGAGACAGGAGGATCACTGTGAGTCCAAGCTGTGTAGCAAGACCCTATACCAAATAAATGAATGCTTAAAAACATAAAATTATGTTTTGTGTTTTAATTCAGGGACTTGTACTTACCCAGGCATGTGTTTATGCCACTGAGCTATATCAGATATATTCCCAAATCTAAAATTTTGTTTTAGAAGTCTTTTAATTTGCAAAATGTGGGCAGTCATGAGGAAGAGTTTTAGGCTTGTTAGCAGGTTTTTGGGTAATAGATAAGACCTGATGTGTTCTTTGGCTGATAAACCCTATACATTGAGAATTGATATTCCACTTACAATGAAGTTTTGTTTGGAAATTACCTGCTAGTTTTCTATGAAGGCAGAACTACTTTAACTATGTACTTGATACATTAAAACAGTAAATATGTGCATATAATAATTTTATTTAGATATGCAGGACAGGTGGGCTATTTGATTGCTGGGATGAGAGATGTCACTGAAGCACAAATAGGAGATACATTGTATTTACATAATCATCCTGTGGAGCCCTTGCCTGGGTTTAAATCAGCGAAACCAATGGTATTTGCAGGTGAGGAGCTCAAAATTTAAAGGTTGAAGGCCAAGGTATTTTTAAACTGGAAGTCTGTGTCTATAGTGGAAGATAATTAGTAGCAGATAAAGACATTCCAATTATTTCAAATAACTGCTAGTGCTAGGATATTGTTGTCTGTTGCATGTGTTATATATTTCTACCTCAATTAATTTATATGTATGGTGAAATTTCATGAGATCATTTAGTACTCCTTAAATAAGCTGACATATAGGAGAACTTGATTAATACAAATTATCTTGTTACTCTAAACTTAGTTCCTTACTATGTTTGAATCATTTTTCTAATACGTTTTTATTGGGCCAGGGAGATACTCAGCAATTTAAGTGCCTCCTGGCAAGCACAAGGTCCTAAGTTCAATACCCAGTATGAAAAAACAAAAAAAAGCTTTTATTATGAATTATTGGTATGCTTTTACTGAATGGCCTCCTCTTAGCAGGACTTTGTTATACTAGTGTAGATATGACAAGAGAGTATTATGGCCTTGAGTACGATAACTTGGGAACCTTTTACTACTGCTAGAGATGTTTGCATTCATCATACAGTTACTGTATACTATTGTGTCTAGTCTTGGCTTTTTATAATTTCTCTCACTGGGAATTATGCATTAAATTTAACTTCATTTAGACAGTCAGTCATTAGGATTTTGGTGGACTGTAAAGATGTGGACCTCTTAGGTGCAAAAAGAAAGCAGATGTGATGAATTAGTACCTTCCATAGTTTTTGTTAATAAATTGTGAAAAATAAATTTTATCTTTTGTTTTCATAAACATTATAAAGATTTAAAGAGTTATCTGAAGTTGTCATTTCTTCTCTTCTTACTGGTTAACAAAGTTTTATTTATAGTGGTGGAATATCTTATGCTTTTTTAAGTTAGATAACTTGTTTTCAAATTAAGTCTAAATTCCATGATTTAATTCCTATTTTTCTTCCATTTAAATCTTCTGTAAAAGTGTAAAAACACTGTTGTCTGAATCCAGTTATATGTTCATTAAAACTAATGATTTAGAAGACATTTCACACTCATTTAATATGCATTGATTTTTTTTTTTTTTCTCGGAACCGGGGATTGAACTCATTGCTCTTGTGCTTGCCAGGGAAGCACTTATTCCACTGAGCCATCTCCCCGGCTCCTATGCACTGAATTTTAACAAGCTAATGTTTTGTTCAAGCCAGTGTAGAAAAATAATATGAAAGCTAAATGGTCAATATTAAGCTTGGCAGCACAATGTATTAGGTTTGTTTTGTAGGCAGCTTGTCACATGTGACAGTGAGAAATCCATGTGTCCCCAGGAATGTATCCTGTAGATCAGTCTGAATATAATAACCTGAAGAGTGCCATAGAGAAACTGACTTTAAATGACTCCAGTGTGACTGTACATCGGGATAGTAGTCTTGCGTTGGGTGCTGGCTGGAGGTAAGAATCATTCATTTTGTAGACTTGCTGTGTTAGAGGAGGGTGAAATAGTGTACTGCTTTGAACACTTCTGAAGATAAGTTCATGTTAATAAAATGAATTCAAACATTTTTTGTAGACCTTTTCCACACAGTGGCTTCCCATTTTGTGGGTGTTTTAAATAGATCTCAATGGAAGATCTTAATTTTATCAAATGATAGTAGCATTTAATAATGATGTGAATTGCTTGAATGACTTTTTGATTCCACCCCTCCTCAATGATGTAAGAGTAAGTTTGTTGAAGGAAAGAGAACAGTAGAGCCCCTGAGGAATGAACATTTTGTAGTTTGCCTTTTGTTTTGTTACCAGGTTAGGGTTTCTTGGACTTCTACATATGGAAGTTTTCAACCAGCGGCTTGAGCAAGAATATAATACTTCTGTTATTTTGACAACACCTACTGTTCCATATAAAGCTGTTCTTTCATCAGCAAAATTAATGAAGGTACTATAAACTTTGTACAAACAGGAAAACTAAATGTGCAGAATGTTAAGAGAAAATTTTTATTATACTAATATCTGAGTGGCTAATAAAATGATTAGTAATAAAAATTGAACAATTTATTTAATAATGAAGTATATGTATGATTTTTAACTTGCTCTCCACATTATCAAAACTAGTCAACTGATATTAAAATATAAAATTAATAATGAAAATACTATTCTAAGTTTAGTATGAATGTAAAAACTGTAATATTGGTCACAAGTAATTTAGCTTTGAAAAAGTGAAGCATTCATTTTTGTGGCTGTGAAAAATTTTTGATTTTAAGTTAATGATCGAGACAGTACTTTGCTTCTAAGAAGCAATTTAGTAATATTAAATAGATACTGACTTTGACGTCTGTTAGTCTTTTGTAAAAAAAAAAGCAATGCTACAGTCAAATTTAAGTGTATTGTCATATATTTTAAATGGTTTGGGCATGTGTTCAGCAAATGTCAGTAACAAAATGTTACGTATTAGTCATTGGTAATGCTCAATGATTATGATCGCAAGGTTTTTAAAGAAAAAGCATGTTAAGATAACATTCAATAATTTTTTTTTAACTGCAATAAATTGGTTAACAAAAATTCTCTTACTAAGTTAAAATCATTAAAGAAAAATAACATTAATATTTTTTAACAGTTTATTTTTCTAATTTTTAGGAATATAGAGAAAAGGAAATCACAATAATCAACCCCACACAATTCCCTGATAAAGCAAAAGTCGCAGAATATCTGGAGCCAGTTGTTTTGGGCACTATTATCACACCAGATGAATACACTGGAAAAATAATGGCACTTTGCCAGGTAGAAATTCATAGTTTATTACAAAAGTAGGTTCTAACTTTTGAAGCAATAATTCAGAGCTCAAGTTTTGAAAAATTTTCCCCTGCTACACAAACTGAATTTGTAAACAAAGAGATTTTTATATTTATCTACTTGTATACATATAGCTAAAGATATGTATTCTTTTTGTTACTACTTTGAAGTTAAAGAAGAAAAATAACAGTTTTTATCCTGTGTGTTAACCTAAGAATCAGCACAGTAGCCCAAAAGAAATTAAGTTAGTATCTACTTATAAGTGGTCAAAAGTGTGATTTCTTGCAGTCTTTGAATACTTTGAATTTAATATTGTGTGCAAGAAAACTGTAAAATCTTAGGACTATAGAATGGATGGTATCCCTCATTTTTCATTTTAGTTTTCATCTGTTACAGTAATCCACAAAAGGAATATAATTATATTCCTCCAAGATTCCTATTTGAAATACAATAGCACACATTATAGTGTCAAATACTGACTAGAAGGCTTGAGTTTTCTGCCATCACATACTGTGTTGTAATTTTAGTCACTTTATTTCTAATTTATTTAATTATAAAAAATGGGAACTGATTGCAGTTAATTTGATTTACCACTATATGAAATACTTGTAATTTATTAAACTTTTTTTTTTTTTTTTTTTTGGTGGTACCAGGGATGAAACTCAGGACCTTGCACTTGCCAGGCAGGCACTTACGCCACTGAACTATATCCCTGGACCTTTTTTTTTTTTTTTTGCAAAACTAGGTATTGAACTCAGGTCCTTGCACTTGCCAGGGAAGTGCTAATTCTACTAAGCTATATGCCCAGTCCCTATAAAGACTAAGAAATTAGAAGCTTAGGTCATAAGCATAATATAATTGAAATAAAAGAATACTTCTGCCTAATTAAAAATACTGCTTTTGAGACATTGAAGAAACATTTATTTTGTGCACTCTTTAAGATTTGTACCATTGTGATTGACATCTCTATTGATAAGTCTAAATCAATATTTGAGTAAGTTATCATTAACTACATTTTTTTCTTTGTCTTTTAGGCTCGAAGAGCAGTTCAGAAACATTTGATGTTTATTGATCAAAATAGAGTTATGCTTAAATATCTCTTCCCTTTGAATGAAATTGTGGTAGATTTTTATGACTCTTTGAAATCCTTGTCTTCTGGATATGCTAGGTAAAATAATTAATGGAAATATCAAGTGCTTAGAAAACTTGAAATGATAAGCATGCTAATATTTTTCCTGTTTAGTAATCTCAGGTCTCTTAAGAGAGTTGAGAATCATATTCTGAAGTCAAAAGGGTTGCAGCAACCTTTTAAGCATTAGAGAATAACTATTAAGTGTGTATTTACACTTACATATTCTTTAATCACCTGGTCTTCCCAGGAATAAGTGACTCATATCATAAAACCAAC
The DNA here is from genome assembly GCA_004027165.1 of Ctenomys sociabilis. NCBI lineage: Eukaryota > Metazoa > Chordata > Mammalia > Rodentia > Ctenomyidae > Ctenomys > Ctenomys sociabilis. The sequence goes on from PVKA01005772.1 coordinate 83,283, forward strand.
TGCGTATCCTACCGGCATAATGGAGCACAGCCAGATAACAGTGAAAGGAAAATCAATACTCACAAATAATGAGCTAAGGACATAGCATTTTCACAGTCTTTTGTCTTGTGGCAAATAACTCACTACCCTAAAATGTTTAGAGGCTGGCAAGGTACACAGGATGTATCAAACATACTGGGAAGGTAGGAGGGGAAAATACAGCATGCACATGCCTGTATATTGGAAAAGATTCCAGTGTTTGTACCTGCCTCACTCACTTGGATGTTTAACTTTATGAAATGAGCCTTTCAGTGAACAGAGTATACACAAATTCTTTTTACCAAGGAAATCTTTTATGTTTGTTTATATTGAAAGCTTTTCTGCAATGTCACCCAGGTTTTTTTTTTCTTTTATACGTCTAAGTTAAGTGGCAGTTGAATTTAAAATGAAACTAGGTGGCATTTTAACCAGTTACTGTAATTAAAAGGATGATTAATGAGCTTAATGTTTATATAGCATCTGACAAAAGTGTAAATTATAAGTTATCTTTGGGTACCGCTTTCAGAATTGTTTTAAAATGTTTTAGCAAGTTAAATACACTTCAAAAAATGGTTTATTTTGAACTAAAATATTACAGCTATCTAAATCACACATAATTCTTAGATTGAAGATGGATATTTATGAAGTGCATTCAATTCAGTACTTAACAAATTCATCAGATCATAGAGCTCCCATGGATTGAGATCAGAAAGAATCTACTGCTGTTTCCTTAGAAAACAGATGTGATGCCAAACCAAACAGCTGTTTACCTTCAGACCCCAACCTCTAAATTCAGCTTTTTGGAGTATCAGATGTGTTTTCGCATTCTGACTTAGCAGTTGACTACCTGTATTTTTAGCTATAGGTTATGTTTCCATTATTTATATATGTAATGGTTTCTTATGAAAACATGACATAAGAAAAATTTTGTAGCTATAAGCATCAGAGGATATATCTATATTTTCTATCTTTGAGTATTCTCCATATTCTTTAAAAGTGCCTTTCATATAGCCACATAAAGAATACTTTACCAAAACTTGAAGCAATAATTTGGTGTTAGAGTCAAAATTTTAGAAACCAAATATATTTGCAGTTCTTTGCCAATTTAATTTTTAATTCTAGTTAAAATTAAGGCAGAAGGAATATACATATTGTCCATGATAGTAAGACTTATAGACACAACGGAAATTTTCTTTCATAGGTGTTCAGTTTTGTAAGTTACACATTAAGTTTTGCCCATGTTATTAATAGTAGTAGCTAAAACTAAGTGCTGATATGTACTGTTTTAATAAATACTCACTATGTAGTACACTCAAGTGGTTTATATGTATTAACTTACTTAATTGCTACAAAACAGTCTTGTGAAGGTACGAACAAGAGTTCATTTACGCATGGCTATTTTGTCAGTTCCAAACGTAGAGTTGTCATTGTTAATAGAACATGAGAGAGAAAATTTATGGGTCTTGAGAATATTGGCCAGAGGGGAGCCATTTATTTCACTGATCCATTTACCTAGTTGAGCATAGCCACGCTCTTCCCCTCTGGATATGCATCCTGAATGCCACAGTAGAACAGATGTGCCTTTTCATACATGTTTAGATCCACTTACATAAAAATGTATATATGATTTTAATGAAAAGTTAGATTTGGGGGTTAATAAAAGGAAAAAGAACATTTTGTAAAGAAAGAGGAATGTAATCTGCTAATAAATATGCTTGTCATTTGGAATCTTTCTTTGTTAGCTTTGATTATGAAGATGCAGGCTACCAGACTGCAGATCTTGTAAAAATGGACATTCTCCTGAATGGAAATACTGTGGAGGAGCTGGCTACTGTTGTGCATAAGTAAGTTGAGTTGGAACATCATGAAAGGTAAAGCTAATAGCTTTTGACATGTTTTTCTTAGTAGACATTTTTATTTGAGAACTGATATTTTAAAATCATTTAAGGATAATTTCAACCAATTTCTCTAATGTTTCTCTCTATTGTTTTTCTGCATTTCTATATAGAGTTGATGTCTCAATTGTATGTATACCTTGTAAAATTTTTTTAAAGATTTTAAACTTTATGAATGATGGTTTTTGGATCAACAAAAAAGGTGTTATATTCATAAACAGTACTAAAAAATAATCATGAACTAGTAGATGGCTTAAGATAAATTACTGAATACCTGTGAAAATTTAATGAAAGAAAAGTATTAAGTAAGAAAATAAGATGTGTATATGGTGGTCTAAAAGGAATTTGGAAAAGATAAAGGATATGTGTTTAAAATAAACATAAAATATTAACAGTGTTTTCTTTAGGACAAGGAAGGACATCAAGAGTTTTCGCAAGCACATATATGTGTTCCCAAATCTTGTACACTTTTGTTTTTCAGTATTGGTAACTGAACCAGGACCTTCCCACTGAGCTTTATCTTCAGCTCTTTTTTGTTTTTAAAATTTGGAACAGAAGACTAGGTATGGTGGTGCATGTATGTAATGTCAGCACTCAGGAGGTTTAGGCAGGATTGCCATGAGTTTGAGGCCATCCTGGGCTACAAAACAAAAATTTGAGACACAGCCTAAATTGCTAAGTTTCCCAGGATGGCTTGAACCTATGATCCTTCTGCCTTAACGGCCTGGGATTATAGCTCAGCCCTACCACATTTGGCTCATATTTTTTAAAAGAGAAGTTGTTCATGATTCAGATTGTAGGATTGCTTTTTAAATAAATTATAAATTCTATTTGAATCTCCTTTTAAAAAAATCATCTTGGGGCTGGGGATTTGGCTCAGTGGTAGAACTGGTTTGCCTAGCAATCCAGGAGTCCTGGGTTCTATCCTCGGCACCAAAAACAAAAAATAAACCTCCCCTAAAAAAAAATCATCTTTAGGGCTAGGGAGTGGCTCAGTAGGATAAGTGCTTCCTTCGCAAGCACAAGGACCTGAGTTCAATCTCCGCACAAAAAAAAATCATCTTTAGGGCCAGCTAGATAGCTCAGTGGTCTAATGTGCCTGCTTAGGCAATCTTAGACAAGCCAATAGACCCTGGTTCAGTCCCCACCCGGCACTATATGCTGTGCCAGCTCCACCGAGCCAGCCAAAAAAAAAAATTGTTACATTGTTTATGCATGTAAACTGTAAAGATACATTAATTATAAAAGTATATAACTAGCTTTTTTTTCTGTAATAGAGAAAAAGCATACTCTATTGGGAAAACCATATGTGAACGTCTAAAAGATTCTCTTCCAAGACAGCTGTTTGAGATAGCAATTCAAGCTGCTATTGGAAGTAAAATAATTGCAAGAGAAACGTGAGTTGAAATTGACTTTTGTTCTTCACTGATTTTAGAAGTGATATAATTGGAAAAACAAAGAGTATTGAAACTTTTAACATTGGTCCAAGTTTTATTCCTTTATTCTTTTTTTTTTTTCCCTTCTCCTTCTTCTTCCCCAAGTTTTATTCTTGAAGAAACAGTGAGATGAACTGTCTGATTCTCAGTTCCAGTGATTGACAGGAGGACTGCTACTCTGAATTATGTGCATCCCCTGGGAGATGTTAGTGTAATGATATTTAAAAAACATTTCCTCTGACACTGAATAACTATTGCTTTTCCTTGGTAAGGAGTCTTGTTTCATTTGGGTTTTATCCAAGTAGATTATAATCAATTCAGGTAAATTATAAGGGAATCTGTATCTAAAAACAAAAGCTTTTCTACCTGAACTATCTAGTATCACTTCCCCCAAACTAGGGAGCTGATGAATGAAAAATAAATATTAATTTCTCATTAAGCTTTACATTCTCCACTTAGCAACCTTGTGTGGGTTATATTAGATATGAAGATTGGTTATCTTTTATAGCAAAGTGGTCTCTTTTATGAAGTACAGTATATAAATGAGAACACTGAATAAGCTGCTCTACTTTAACAAAATATAGGAAGCATTTTGTGGTACTTTTAATTTGTGATCCTAAGACTTCTGAGAAATCAACAATATCTACCCATGAAAAGTTGGACATTCCCATTAAATTCTAGCTTAACCCAAAGCTTATGAAATAGAATAGTTGTTATACAGATATAAATTTTATGTCCATTATTTGAAGTAAATTTCATTTTTGGAATACTATTTTGCTTCATGAAAACACAGAAATAAAGCAGAGTTGATAATGAGGGAAGGTGTCCCGTCCAGTGGATCAGTCAACGCAGGTCACCTAGGGGAGGAGAGGGGAAGGGCCGGCCAAATAGCTTAGTGGACACCTGCAAGCAGGTGCAGGGGCTGGGGTTTTGATCCCCAGGCCTGCTCTGCCTGCCCCGCCCCCAGGGCGCACTAGGACAGCAATTGATACCGGGTGTGGTGGTGGTGGCTGTGGCACAGGCCTCTTATTCCAGCCCTTGTGAAGCTGTAAAACAGGTGAGTCCAATCTCATTAAGCTTTACATTCTCCACTTAGCAACCTTGTGTGGGTTATACTACTACTCACAGTAGTGAGACCCTGAATACCCTGTAGACCTTTCCCTAAAATATAGGGGGGGGGAAGATGAGGAAAATGAACTAGGAAGTGTAATTTAATAGTTAATGTATGATCATCTAGCAAAATTATGCTGAGGTAGAGAATTCCTTAAGGAAACTAAGTAATTTTTACATTCCAGAGAACACCTAAAGGAACCTAATTTTCAAATTAGAAATACAGTACTCCCTCACTATTTCATGGTTTGACATTTATGGACTCACTGTTTCGCGGGTTTTCAAAAAATATTAATCTAAATTACTTACACAGATGTTTCACTATATTGTAGGATCTTGGGCTAGAGTACAGTACTGTATGTATTTATATGCATAGTATTCATGGTTTTAATGATTTTTGTCTAAAATTTTTTTAAATCTATAGAAATACGTTAAAAATATTAGTTGTAACTTATCAAAAGAATATTAAATTTCTTTAACAGGTGAATATACTGTACTGTATATATACATTGTTAAAATTACGTAAGTTTACGAGTTTAGAAAATGGAGAACATTAGAAGTTCTTTCAGAGTGTGGGAAAGGTTTTTAAGAGTATGGGAAGGGTTTATAAAGCCTTAAAATATATATAAATAATGGCAATGTAACATAGCTGTTTCACTGATTTTCACTTATTGTGGGGATAT
>PVKA01005773.1:0-79409 GCA_004027165.1 Ctenomys sociabilis
AAAAGAAAAATGGTTCAATATTTATGATGAGAAAATGTATCTTCTAGAAAAGGAAAATCCAGGGCCAGTGAGATAGCTCAGTAGAATAAGCACCTGCCTGGCAAGCACAGGGTCCTGAGTTTAATCCCTGGTGTTGCAAAAAAAAAAAAAAAGAAAAAAAAAAAGAAAAAGAAATGCCAAAGTAATTCATTGTTTGTAATGTCAGGTTGAGACATTTATTTGAAATGCAGATCCATGTTTTCAGGCAGGTATCACTCTCAATACAAAGCTACAGCACGGCTTTCTGTTACTGAGAAGCTGTGCTCTTGATAATTTTTGAAAGTGAATGTGAATCTGGCAAGTGCAGACTGATTTGTCTACAGGAACATTGCTCGTGAGCAGAAGACAGTGGAGGCTGTTCTTGTGCCTCTCCTCCCCCCAGGCTTGCATCTCCTGTACCTTCTACCTTATGGATAAATTCTTAAATCTAATACAGTTTAGAACTAAATGGTTACATATCCTTTAATTACTTGTTCCTAGTTTCTTTCCTCCAGGAACTTTTCTAATTAAGTCATTAGTAAGAAATTCAACTAAAGTTATCAGATATTATTATCAAGAATATTCAGAACTGTGCCCTGAATAAGTTAATTTTCTTATAAATTAATTTTTGCCAAATTTAACACCAGTCAATGTATTCATAAGCCACTTTATTTGTAATTTGAAGTGGTGCCTTAATTTTCAAATCTAGTTTTTGATCTTGTGTCATTATGGAAATATTATTTTCATTTTTAATTATTACTTTATTATTTGTAACTTTTTTGTGGTACCGGGAATTGAACTCGGAACTCTACTGAACTATCTCCCGGGCCCTGTAATGATTACTGATGATTAATTTAACAGATTATTTTGTTTTCTTTAGGTAGTTACAATTTTTTTATCTTTAGGTAATTACTGAGCTTTGAATTATGAGTATATATTATAAACAAAAGTATTAGACTACTATAATTATATAAGATAGGAGATTATTTTTATGTAATGTATTATAATTTTCAGTGAATTTTATTGTGAGGATACAACAAAACTCTTTTAAAAGATATTTTGATTGCATTCCGTGGACATACATGTCACCACTGCCACTTAAACGACTTCACATTGGTATTTGCTGCTTTTCCTTCCAACGTTATTCAAAGCATGTATCTTGCAAGGTAACTAGGAAGATCATAAGAAAAATGCAAAACAATATCAAGCACATTCGAAGAAACCTATTAGGACTAAATAAATGATAGCTTTAAGATTGTTTGGGACCAGTTAGGTGAAGAATGTGAGAAAAATCTTACTTATCAAAGTTTAATTTGTAACCCTATAGAAGAAATCTATAAATGCTTTAGCCACTAGGACACTCAAATTAATTGACTTTATGACATTAAATAGCTTATGTATTCATGTATGAGGATAAAAGTAGTGCTTACTTCAAAGAATTATTGTGTAGAAGAAAGGCATTCATAACCGTAAAACATGATATATGGAGCAGAGCTTGGATTATGAAGTATATAAATGTATGAAGGTTATATAAAATCTTGTTAAATAAATTACTTAAATTCATAGGATAGAGTTCACTAATTAACAAACACATGCTATAATGAAAGCATTTATCAAAATAAGCTTTTCCATTATGTATTTCTAGATTAACAATTATTCAATGTGCTACTCATCTCATTTATGAGTACAGTATTTATGATTTGAGAGAAATTGTTTATTTACTATAGGCATAATTTTCTGTTTTAACTAGATCCCTGTTACTTAAAATTTTAAAACAGAAGTTAGCATTGTGCAAAAGTTTAGGTTGTACCATAGCACAATGGACTTATGTATGTTTTAACAGTTTCACAGGTTTTTTTTTTTTTTTTTTTACTGTGGATTGAATCTAGGGAACACTGAGCCACATTCCTAGCCCTTTCATAATTTTAATTTTTGGTACATATTTCAATAACATTATAATTACATTTAACAAAAAAGGTTAATGCATGATATTTCTCAATTTCTTATTAACCCCTTTCCCCCCATACCCCTTCACATCCTGGATCCTATTTCTATTTACATGTGTTAGGAGTACATGATAATCACAGTTCTCATGAGATCTGGTACTTGCACACTACACTTTATAATATATTCTGCCATTCAACAAATTTATTTCTTAACTGTCCTCTCTCCCTTCATATGTTGTTTCCCTTCTCAAAGGACAAAGATCCATATCTCACTATTTCCTACTCTGTATTCTTTATTTTAAACATTTTTTATATATTGGGGTTTTCATATAAAGAGATTATGCAATATTTAAGCTTGTGTGTTTGATTTAGCTCACTCAATATGATGGTCTCAAGATGCACCATTTTTTCTACAAATGACTGAAGTTTGCCTTTATGGCAAATCAAGATTCCACTGTGTATTAACACCACATTTTGTTTATTCATGCATCTGATGGTGTGCATTTAGGCTGTGGGATTCTGCTATTGTGAACTGTGCTAGTATTAACATGGGTATGCTTCTGACACTGTCATATGGTAGTTTAACTCTTTTAGGAAAATACCTAATAGGGGATTATTTGTGTTAAATAGAATTCCTACGTTTGGTGTTTTGAGGAATTTTCACAGTGGTTGCACCAGTTTGTACTCCTATCCATAATGTAAAAGGGTTCTTTTATTCCCATTGCGTTTTTGGCATTCGGTATTTGTTTTCTTTCATACCCATTCTTTCTGGAGTGAGACGGAATCTTCTTATGTTAATTTGCATTTCTCAGTCAGTGATGTTGAGTACTTTTTCATGTATTTATTGCTTTTTTGTATTTTTTCATCTGAGAAATGTCTATGGATTCATCATTGAGGATTATTTTTTCATTTATTTATTTGATTCAGGGTCTTACGACTCAGCTCAGATACATAGTGATCCTCCTGTTTTCAGCTTCCCCAGCATTGGGATTATAGGTGTGTGCCACCACCCCAAGTCTTAGTGGCTGGCTCAGCATGCCTTGGGGCAGGTGTGTCATGTGGTGCTGCAGATCAAACCCTAGTCCCTAGGCCCTTAGACCACTGAGCTATCTCTTTGGCTCTTTGTAATATTTTTAGATAAACTCTCCCTAAATTGCCAGGCTGGATTGCTATGTTGCAATTCTACTGCAGGCTTCTCTGTAACTCAGATTACTCCAGTGCCCCCATACTCAGTCAAAAATAAAATAGTACAGTATTAGACCAAACTCTAATAAAGTTTATATAGAGAACTGTTCTGTTTAAACCACAGAAAAAGAATACACAATTTAGAATCTTATATTCAATATTTTCTTCTGACTAGAAATAATGATAGAAGTGAATTTTTCTGGTTAGTATACTAAATTATACTAGTCTGATTAGTATAGAAACAATATTTTTATTATTAGGACTATTTTATGCTTTATTTTGTGTGATGGCACACAAGGACAGATACACATTTCTGAGGCAATGTATAATTAATGAAATTGCAGTTGAAGATCTCTGGGAGAAACAGGGTTGTTCAAAGAGGGAATTTCCTTTCCAATTTAGTTTCTTGAAAGCAATCCACAGTGGCAGTATTTCAATGGATCTGACAGCTCTCTTGCCAATTTTGATGTCCAGGTCACTGGCCCTCTAAGCCACCATGTCTCCTTTTTTGAGATATGAATCACAGAAGTGCTTATGTTATTTGTCCATGGGAATCACATTGTCCACGGGAATGCTTAGACTCTGGGGCTGTCAATTCTTAGATATGTGGAGTCAGCCTAGAACTGGATTGTTGAAGGTATGGGAGAATCTCTGACAGATACTACCCTCAGGCACACATACCGCATGCACTTTCCCTAGCGGAAACGGCAATGTGGTTGACTTCTGTCATAGAGCAATGTGCGCTCTTGCAACATTGCTTTGTAACTGACACTCTGATGAAAACCCAAAATCCCTGCCAATAACATAACTCTTATAAATCTATGTTATTTATTTCTTTTTAGAAATCGATTTTAAGGAGCATTCATGTTTTCTAAAAGAAATTCTGCTGTGTTACACTTTGTGTACTTAGAATAGGCCAGGACACTTTCAGAAATGATGGTTACTTCTAGACCTTTGCAGAATGGGTGCAATTCTATGGGTGACTTTATACAAATATATAAGCTTAAACTCTTGCATAATAAAATTTGGCTAGAGAAACTGAGGTGGAGTGTAGCAGTGAATCACTTTGTGCCTTTCTGTTTTCTCTTCTCTCCTGAAGAGTATTTATTAGCCTCTTCCTTCCCATCTCCTTTCGCTACAAATTAGCAGCTCTCCCCATTGTGACTCTCTAAACATTCATGAAAGTTGGGGAGAAGAAAGGGAACAAACTCAGTGTTCCCTATATTTTCTAGGAGTTTTGTAATATTTATCTAAAACTGTATGTATGCATGTGTGTTATACATGAATACCTGCTATAATTTTCTAGTCTGACATGACATGACTATGAACATGTGACTTATTGTTCCCTGAGCTTCAGTTTCACTGTTTAAGGTAGAAAATTACTGAATCTGCTTAAAGAGTCTTGTAGTAACTTGGGGTGTACAGACAAGTGAGATTTGAGTTGAGATAAAGACATATTTTATGTGTCTGGTTAGGGTCTTCCCTTCTCTGAAGCACCCACCCAACCCATTTAGCTCAAACCAATTAGTTCTTTCTTTCCATGATTTACATAGGAGCTCAGAATATCTTAAATCTTGATAGAAAAAAGTGGTGTTCAGTTTTTGGTTAGACTCAACATTTGAAGGAATGTTGTGCCTATTGGAAGTTGGTAAAGAAGTGTTTATTTTTTATTTTATTTTATTTCATTTCATTTCATTATTTCATTTCATTTCATTTCATTATTTTTTGAGACAGGGCCTTCTTGTGTAGTAAAGTTGGCCTTGAACCTAACTATATAGCCAGGATGGTCACAAACTTGCATTCAGCCTTCCGAGTCCTGGCATTATACCCCTACATTAACTCATTTGGCAAGTTATCAGGTATGATGTGGACAAGCCTAATTTCATACCCTGGAGGCATACATAGTTGTCCCTGAATGAGCTAAACTTAGACAGAGGGTCAGTGAGTGAGAACAATAGAGGAGTCCATTCTTGGAACTAATTTGGCCAATATTCTTGTCACCATACTTCTTTCATTAATAGAAAATTTTGTGCTAAAGAAATCTTCCATAAAAACTTTATTTTTAGATCTAGTGTGCCATGAAGGCCAAGTGCATTTGTAGCCAGTGAGGTGCAATGAAGACATCCTATCCTATTGACATTGGTTTATCTGTAGCTTGAATTATATTCAAGGCTGGATGTCTCAGTGTGTGGTTTGCTCATTACAGATAGTGATGATGTTAGTTATATTTTGAAAGTCAGTATGAGAAGAAGCTTATAAGGAAAACAAAAATAGTTTTTAGAATCTGCCAAAGCATCTCCTAGGAGCTGCAATTTTCATGTGGCTACAGTTAACTGCATGAGAAGAAGGGTGGTATGTAATTTAATTGTTACAAGCTATGAAGAATTGGGAACACTGATTTCTAGAACTATGGACAAAAAAAATCTGATACTTTGGAATTTAGTGAAATTATTCAGCTTCCTTTGATACTTTTTGTAACACCACATACAATAAAAGTACTTTCAATTATGAAAAATAATGCATTAAAATTGAATAAATACTGTGTGGTACATTCCTGATACAATGCCATAATTTGATGGTCAAAAAATGTTAAATGTTCTTGTTTGTAGTTAATACACACACACACACACACACACATATATATATGTCAAAATATTTAATATATATATGCTTATATATGCTAAAATATTCAATATAATATTTATATATGTTAAAATATTTAATAACTGCAAACTGAATATTTCTCTGTACATTGTATAGAAGTATTTCACAATGGAGAGTAAATAGAAAAATATCTAAATTTAAAAAAATATGATATTAATCATTATGTAGTAGAAAATTTATGTTTATATATTTTCAAAGTAAGAAAATAGAAAAAAAATAGTACATTTATAATTAATACGGGTGTTCAGGGAGATAGCTCCGCGGCATAAGCACGCACCTGGCAAATGCAAGGTCCTAATTTGGATCTCCAGTACTACAAAAAAAAAAAAAGATTTAGAAAAATATTAATGCAGTGACAGCAAGAGAGTGACAGCAAGAATAAGTGCTTGCTTAGGCAAGTGCAGGGACCAGGGTTCAATCCTCAGCACCACATGCTGCTGGCCCTGCCCCCAGGAGCCCTGAGCGGGCCACCAAACCTGGGTGTGGTGGCACATGCTGTAATCCCAGCACTGGGGAGGCTGAAAACAAGAGGACTACTGTAGGTCCAAGCTGCACAGTGAGACCTTGTGTCAAACACATTAAAACCTGAATTCTAAGAGTAGACTGATATGTACTAACCATTATTTAGTGTTTTCATTAATGTTTTTGATTTGATCTTTCTTCAATCTCCCTAAGTGAGAGAACTAGTTAGTAAATATCTCTAAGCTGGAAAACAGTGTTTTGTTTAGTCATGTACTAATGAAACACAGATCAGTATGAATTTACTGGGGAGAAGGAGTGAAATTGAATTCCACTTACAACCTAATATGAATTAGTGGATTTGGAAAATTAAAGGAAAGCCATACAACATTCAGTGGAGTAGTCCTGGCAAAATTGCCAAGCGTGCAGAACCAGGAACATTTTTATTGATGTGAGAAGCCAGCGGGGGCTGGCTGAGCAGAGTTCCTGTGAATGAGACCCTTCCTGTCATAGCCATGAGTGCCACATGGTGACAGGAACTCGGCATTCACTTTGATAGGTTTATGGTGCTCTTATTTTAACATTGGGTGGGCAAGGGAAGGGGGGATATAATTCAAGGGAAGTAATGAAAACAATTGACTTTGGTCAAGCATTGACTTGGAGTATTTTGTTTCTTCTTTTTTTTTTTTTTTTTTTTTTTTTTTTTTTTTTTTTTTTTTTTTTTTTTTTTTTTTTTTTTTTTTTTTTTTTTTTTTTTTGAGACAGGGTCTCACTATGCAGTTCAGGCTGGCCTCGAGCTCACTTTGTAGCTCAGGCTGGTCTCGAACTCACAACAATCCTCCTGCCTCAGCCTCCCGAGTGCAGGGATTACAGGCATGCGCCACCACGCCCGGCTGTTTCTTCTTTTTTAAGTCAATATACTCTCAGTGAACCCCACACTAATTTAGTTAGAATAGAAAGTGAGAATCCTTTCCTCTGAGGCCAGATGTACTTAGAAAGGAATAATCATGGTGCTAAATAATAAACAGGGCTGCAGATTTTAATCATTGTGTTGGGCCAATTCTGATTGATGTTCTACTGTTTAATACTACTTTTAAATATATAATTTAAGTATTTTGAAATGTGATTCTAGCAGAATTTATTAATAGTCAATAATATAATGATTTCTTAAACTAATGTACAATTTACTATCTAGTTCTTTAATGACTTTTCCTAATGAAAACTCTTCACTAATTATATACTTAACTCTCTTCACTTATTTAAATTGAATTAAAGTCTCTGGAGAATCGACTCTTGAAATGTTTGCACTTATTTTGTAGCTGCATGTTTTTCTATAGACGACCAGGTATTAAATATTTTAGGCATTGCAGATCGTCATGTCTCTGGTTGCAGCTGTTCAACTCTACTATCAAAGTGCAAAAGCTTCCAGAAGTACATGAATGGATCTGGCTCTGTTCCAAATAAGTATCATTTGTGGCTGAATTTGACTTGTAAGCCATAGTTTACCAACCCATGATGTATGCTAATTAACAGTGACAGAAAACCTTAATAAACATGCCATACAACATCAAACAATACTTGTATGTATAAAGGCAACATAAAACAATAAAATAATAACTCTCAAAATTTTATTGTTAAAAATCAGACTAGTTATATCTCCTGTGCAGCTTTATGAGAAAGATGTAAGTAAAATATTAGACATGCCAATTAAATATCCCCTTGATTGCTACTTTCATTTTGCTTTTGTGTGATGTTGAAATTAATAATAGATATGAAATAATAAACATTTTGTGTCACAGTAAATTTAGGGTAGTATGAAGTCAGCTACACATACGGCTTAATATGGAGGTAACTTAAAACTGTAATTCCTTGTGTCATGAATATTTTAACCTGTAATTTACTTATGAACTAAAAATTTTCATACCGTTTTTCTCAGTGTTCATAGTACTTTTATTCTTCAACCAAACAATTTGAGTGAAGAAACTTGCAGACTTTGAACAGCAGCAGTTGTAGAGTAAGTCAATCTTTTGTATCACCCTTCCCTATGCTGCTTTTGTTTTCCACATTTTAATTAGATGCATTTTAAATGGTGTATAAAACTAAAAAATGTTCATGCTTATTGGTTATGATGTAATTTTTTAACTTTTCATTGTGCAATGTTTAAACAATAAACTATCTGTCATAAAAATTATCATTTTTAACTTTCAGCACCCTTGTCATTTTCAAAATATACAGTTCAGTGTCATTAATACCTGCATTATCCCATTCACTTGTACCTTCTACCACTGATCTGCCTTTTCCTGTTCTCATCCTTGTGCCCCTCAGCCCTTCCTCCTATCACCGTTCTGCTGGCCTACTTATTTTTAAACTTCAATTGACTGACTGTTTGATATGGTACAGGGTCTCGCCGTGCAGTGATCCTCCTGTCTCAGCCACACCACCACGCACTGCAAGCCTGGGGTACAGGGATCAGCATGGCATGTGGTATCGAAGACTGAATTGGGTCCTTGCATTTGTCAGGCAGGTGCTTAGACCTAGCTCTCTTTTGTTTTCCTCTTGGTTCTTTTTTTCCCTGACTCACACTAAACTTCAAGGTGAAAGGCTTTACTTGCCTTCATGTGCTGCTCTCCAGATGGATTGTTACTTTCCTCTCTGCTGCTCCAGGTAGGGTATGAGGTCATAAACCCAGGTCCTTGTGCTTGGCAGGCAGCATGAGGTCATGCTTGGCATAGACAGCTGAGCTATCTCTCCAGCCCTTGACAACTTATATGTGATGAGCTTGTTAAGAGTCTATGGGACTGTTTATCTGTACTTGGTTTAGTCACTTAATATAATTGTCTTTTCCTACCAATATATTCAGTGATCAGAATTTCACTCACTGTGGCAGTATTCCACTGCACATGTATGTACATAGCTCTTCTTGACCCATAAAGAGCACTTAGGCTTTTCTATTGCTAGTGTGAACAGTACTCAGAGAACAAGGGAGTACAGATATCTCCTAGTCATGCTCGTTGCATTTCTTGCACATGTATTTTCAGTAGTGTGAGGACCAGATCACATATGAGTTGGTCATAAATTTTTTAGGCAATCTCCATGCTGATTTCTATAATGGTGCATCCAATTACATTCTCACCAGCAGTTCCAAAAGATTTCATTTGCTCCAGCAGCTCTCCAGAAATTTTTATCCTTGTCTTTTTGATACCAGCATTTAGTGAGTAAGGCTGTAACTCACTGTGGTTTTGATTTACATTTCTGTGATGATGAATGATGTTGAACATTTTTCATAGAACTGTTGGCCACTTGTATGTCATCTTTGTAGTCATTCTTTATGGAATATAGAATAATTATATTGTAAGCTTTGCATTTTTCCAATAGCTCTATGAAACTCACAAGCTGTCTGAACTTAGATACAGGAATGCAGTAAAGGATTATGATGTCAGCAAACAGTAAGAAAATAGAGCCCTATGCATCTTACCAACTGTATCAAACTCAGCTTTTTCAAGCATGTGTATACAAACCATATGGACAACATAGTTTGAATTAGATGAAATTTGAATTAGGAAAAACCTATCAGATCTTTCCACTAAAATGAAACTATTCATATGATTTATGAAGTTTTTGTTTTCAATGTGATGATTAGATTATAATAAGACATAAATTTGGAGAGATTTAATTTCTTTTAGTAAATTTTGTTAATAATTATTGGCTATATAAGATTTCCTCTATCCATTTAGTATATATTTCTAAGTTTAATAATGAAAGAAACTGTGTTGTCATGAAAATACAGAAAGTGTAATAGAAGGAGAAAAAGAGTAAA
This sequence comes from Ctenomys sociabilis, assembly GCA_004027165.1. NCBI lineage: Eukaryota > Metazoa > Chordata > Mammalia > Rodentia > Ctenomyidae > Ctenomys > Ctenomys sociabilis. Next base: position 10,090 of record PVKA01005773.1, read on the forward strand.
CATTGTTATTGATTGATTTTTATATTTGATCTCCTGTAATGTTCCAGTAACCCCACAGGCCTTTCATTAGGCTCCAAGTGGGAACCAGAGAAAAGAGTAAAACTAGTAGAGCAAATCTTATGAAAAAAAATCTGACAGTAGTGGCCTGGAGAGAATTTTGTAGCTAGAAGCAATAAAATGGAGAAATAAAAATAAAAGTTAAAAAATCACTCTAAATGCATTAAACAAAAAAATTATGATTACTATTTTAACATATGTATATGTAAATAAATACAGTGGTGCATACATGGCCAAACTAAGAATAATGAATTAACCTCAATTTTTACATCACAAAAACTATTATAATCTTTTATTTTAGAAATACATAATTTGGAAACCATATCTGATTGATTTTTGTTAATGTGGATATTCCATTATTTAGTTAATTCCTTATTATTTATTATTTCAGTCCCACAATCCCCATTTTAACTATACCTATAATTTATTTTAAAGCACTATCCTATCAGTTGTATATTTTTCCTCTAACAAATGCTCACATTTTGGTAAAACAACCCAGATTTACTAGCTTATGGTTGTGCAGGCTAGAAACCTAACACAGATATTGATGGACTGAAATCAAGAAGTTCAAGAATTTGCCCTCTTTTGAGAGCAGAAGGGAGAATCAATTTCCTTGTCATTTCTACTCTTGCAAAGCAACTTGCATGTTTGGGCTTGTGGTGTCCTTCTTTATCTCCAAAGGCAGCCAAGTTTCATTTCTCCCACCCTTCTTCTGTAGTCAAATCTCCATATCTATGACCAGGTTGAGAATGTTTATGCTATTTGGAGGAAATAAGTGCATATATTAAATTCATACTCCATGGAAATCTCACATCCGATTGTGTAACTGCCATGTGTGTAATACCCCTTTGCATCAGAGGTTCTAGGACCAGGACTTGAATCTCTTGAGGGGCCATTATTTTGCCACATACATAAATTATTATTTAAGCCAACATACGGGTTCTAAATGAAAAGGTTATGTGCCATCTAGTGTGTATCACCCCACAATTAACTAGTGGGAACCTGATTTTCAAATAGAAAGTGTAGAAGTGACAAAATTATACTTATCCTCATCTTTGACTTAATACTATAGTGTTGCTAATTAGCACCAACTTGTCATTTAAAATGTATTAAAACTGGTATGAGCTTTGGTGTGATAGGGTAGAATGTCACAAGGCCCTACAGCCAAAAGAAGTCTTCCTTTATCTGCAAACATCCTCCTGGGGCTGTCTCTAGTGTACAGCAGGTAGGACAGGGCTGGAGAACTGAAAGAAATCATTTCTCTCTCAGTCCACAATTAACCAGGGCAATCAGCATGCACAATGCATTCTCTTAAAGAAGACTGAATCTTCTGTAAAAGTGCAGAAACCTTGGGTGAGTGAAAGATGAAGTCCAAAGCACTCGCAGTCACCTAAGGAATTTGATGACAAGCAAAGTTGTCCCTCATAATTTGAAAGTTGTATAAATATATGAAGATTTATAAATGGTCACTATGGTTTCTGGCTGGATGTCCCCCCAAAGCCTCGTGTGGTCATGGAGGCTGGCTTTTTGGTGGGGGCAGAACTTGGAGTTTGTGCCTGGTCCACTGTCTAGTGCTAGGATTGGGGCTTTGAGTGCTGTTCCTGCCTGAGGGCCGGTGAACTGCCTACAATACAAAAGAGGAGGAGACTGGCTTTGTCGGTTTTCCTCCTTGGCTCCTGTTGCTGTGGCAGCGGCCCTCTGCCACACTGCTCTGCCTTGGAGCCAGCTGTTTATGTATTGAAACCTCCACAAACTTGGAGCTAAATAATCCTTTCCTCCTTCATTCTGGGCATGAGGCATTTTGTCTCAGCAGTGAGAGAAAAATGACTAAGCCATATAAATTTATCATGTACCAGAGATTTATACTGAAGAATTGGTCTATATGATTGTTTAGTGAAAGTCTCATAAACTGCTTTCTGAAAGTTAGAAACCTAGGAAAGTTGATTGTATAACTGAAGACCTAAGTCAATGGTCTGAGGACCAGGAAAACTAATTATTCAAGTCAGAGCCTACATGTGGAAACACAGGAGTACACAAGTCTGTTTCTTTTTTTTGTTATTTAGTATAAGGTCTACAGTGTCTCACTACACAGGTAGGACTTGTAGTGACTTTCCTGTTTTCACCCTCCAAAGCGCTGTGATTACCAGGTACACATCACCACACCCAGTCTCCATCTTCATTTCACTGCTCCCCAGGGAATTGAACCCCAGACCCTGTGTCTGCATAAACAGGCACTTTAATTTGCTGACCTATGTGGCTGGCTCAACACAAAAGTCTATTTCAGAGAGAGAGAGAGAGAGACAGACAGACAGACAGACAGACAGACAGACAGACAGACAGACACACAGCCAGACACAGGCACAGATACAGAGAGAGAAGAGACAGGGAGAGAAATTTCACATTTCATCTATTTGTGTTCTATTCGCTTCCTCTGGGGATTGGTTGGTACCTCACCATGGTAAGGGTGATGACTCAGTTTACCAACTCAAATACTAACATCTTACACAAATGTTGTCCTAGACACACCAAATATGATTTTCCAATTATCTGGGCATATTTTGTGAAATCAAGTTTACACGTAAAAGTAACCACCACAGAAATAATAAATACTTAGAGAAGAACAATGATACTAGGTAAAATTATTAAAAAGAAGGCATCAGCTGAATAAAAGTGAACAAATAAAAAATGATTTTATACATATATATACATATATGTACCCCAATACACCACAAATTCTTCAGCGAAATTGAAAAGAAAGCAATCCTTCCAGAATCATTCCTGGAGGTAAGCATTATCTAACACCAAAACCAGGGAATGACAAAGATAAACAAGGGAACTACAGGACAATATCCCTCAGCAGCATAGATGCAACAATTCTCAATAAAGTCCTAACAAATACAATATAGCAAATCATCAAAAAGATTATACACTATGACCAGGGGGGTTCATGCCAGGGATGCAAGATTGCCTCAATATGCAAAAAATATAAAAATGTAATACACTATATCAATAAAGCCAAATCCAAAAACCACACAATCATCTCAATTGATGCAGGAAAGGCTTGCAAACAAAGTCCAACACTCATTTGTGTTCAAAGTCCTACAGAAAATTGGAATAGATGGCCCTTAATTTATTCTGATAACAGCCACTCATGACAACCCAACAGCTAACATAATTCTGAATGGGAAAAAAATTGAAATCTTTTATTCCCATATCAGGTACAAGATAAGGACGTCCTCAATCACTACATCTATTCAATATAGTTCTGGAATCATTAGCTAGCAACAATAGATAAGACAGAAAAATAAAAGGAATGAGAATAGGTAAAGAAGTTAAACTATCATTATTTACAGATGACAGGATACTTTACTTGGAAGACCCCAAAAAACTTCACCAAGAAGCTACTAGAATTAATACAAAAATTCAGTAGCATAACAGGAAACAAAGTCAATACCCAAAAGTCAATACCATTCCTCTACACAGATAACAAACACACTGAGAGGGAAATTAGAGAAATAATATCTTTTATGATAGCACCATGGAAAATGTAATATGAACTAACTTAACTAAAGAAGCAAAAAATCTAAAAAGAAAGGGGAATATAAATGAAGGACCATTTTGTATCTGTATATACAAAACAGTGAGGATAGATATACAGCAACTATCTCTAAATTCAATGAGAAGAAAGATTTGTACCAAAAGATTTTGGACATGATATCATATCTACATCTTGTACTATGAATAACTACTATGAAGACAACAATATGTAATATATTAATTATTATAACTGTCCCAGTAACCTGTTTTGAAACAGTCTCATTGCTATTTGACCCTCAATAAAGTAAATAAAATGAAAAATTATTTATTCAAAGAAAACTACAGTACTCTGAAAAAAGAGATCGTAGAGGATTTCAGAAAATGGAAAGATTGCCTGCTCCTGGGTAGGAGGAAACAACAGAGTGAAGATGGCTGTACTCCCAAAATTACTATCCAGATTTAATGCAATCCCTATCAAACTACCACCAATATACCTCACAGACCTAGAAAAATCATTTCTAAAAATTTTTAGAACCAGAAAACACCTAGAAAAGCAAATGCATATTCTAAGGACCAAAGTCAATGGTCTGGGGACAAGGAGAACTAATGATCCTGGGCAACAAAGACAAGGCAGGAGGCGCTACAATTTCTGACTTGAAATTGTACAGCAAACCTACTGTGATAAAATCAGCAGGGAATTGACGACAAAATAAACCTGATGATTAATGGAAGAGTAGAAGATGCAGAAGCAATTACAGACACACTCAGCCACCTTCTCTTCAACAAAAGGGCCAAACATGCTTGCTGGAAGAAAAATAGCCTCTTTAACAAATGGTGCTGGCAAAACTGGCTCTCTATATGCAAAAAACTAAAATTTGACCCAGACCTATCACCATGCACTACACTAAAGTCATAATGGATTAAAGATCTAAACATTAAAATAGAAACACTAAATCTCCTGGATGAGAATGTAGGAGGAACTCTTGAAGATATAAGGGTAGGCAAATAGTTCATGAACAGAAATCAAACTGCATGGGTAACACTTGAAAGAATTAACAACTGTGAGCACCTTTTTCTGAGAAGTTTTGGCACATCAAAAGAAATTACCAATAGAGTGCAAAGACAACCCACAAATTGAGAAAAAGACTTAACTAATACGCACCTAGACAAAGTTCTGATGCCCAGAATTTATTAGGAACTAAAAACCATTAGGGCCCCAAAATTTAAAGAACAAATCCAGAAATGGGCAACCAAGAAGAACACACACTTCTCAGAGGATGAAATTAAAAAAATGAACAAATATATGAAAAAATGCTCTACATCACTAGCCATCTGTGAAACGCTAATTAAAGCAACACTGAGATACCATCTCACTCCAGAAAGAATGGCTATCATAAGGAAATCAACCAACAACAAATGTTAGAGAGGTTGTGGAGAAAAGGGAACACTTCTCCACTGCTGGTGGGAATGTAGACTGGTGCAACCATTATAGAAATCAGTGTGGGGACTCCTTAAAAAACTAGGCCTGGAAATCCCATTCGAAGCAGCTATCCCCCTATTGGAAATTTTCCTAGAGGAACTGAAAAACATCATGTCATAGTGATATATATATATATATATATATATATATATATATATATATATATATATATATATATATATATATATATATATATATATATATATATATATATATATATATATATATATATATATATGTATATGTATATGTATATGTATATGTATATGTATATGTATATGTATATGTATATGTATATGTATATGTATATGTATATGTATATGTATACCTATGTTTATAGCAGCACAATTTGTGTTAACCAAATTTGGAAGCAACCAAAATGCACATCACCTGAGGAGTGGATGAAATAGGTGTGGTATTTTTATACAATGGAGTATTACTCCACTATAAAGAATGATAAACTTGAAGCCTTCATATATAAATAGTTTATAGTTGAAGGTATACTCAAAAAGTGAAATTAACCAGATCCCCACATGTATAAATATCATATAGTCTCCCTAATGTAAGAACTCAAACAAAGAAATAAAAATTTAAAGTTATAGCACAATGAAGTGGAAAGCAAGAACTTAAGGATTAAATAACAAAGAGAGGGCAAGGAGAAAAGCCAGGAAACATGACAGGGGCAAAACCATACATTTATATACATAAGATGGTTAAGGCAATGATCTTGAGAATCCCCATCATGTTTTTTAAACTAGGAATGAATTGGTGGGATTCATACCCTGACTAAATATATATATGCTGATACCTGTGAACTAAGCAACTACAATGAAGAAAGTAATGTGAATAATGTGTAATACTAGGGTCATGCTTGGAATGCAATCATTCTGCTCTTCTAAATGTGTACTGCTTGTCATGTCATATCAATTACTGTTATACTCTGTCAAGGAAATGTTTGTTTAATAAAAGGTAAGAAAAAAGGAGTAAATGAAAACATGAGATAAGAAAAAAAATGTGACAGGTTTATCATTCTACAATGTTGTATATGGTTAGATTTCTAAATTTCTGTGTAAAAATTTATAATTGTTTATATATTTTAAAAATATTTTAAAATTTTTTAAATTTTCTTTTTATCACATTCTATATGGATTTAAAGTTTAGCATATCAACAATTGATGAAAAATACCTGTTCCATGTTATGTCTAAGGTGTTTGAAATTCAGACAGATGTTCAACAGCCTACGTTCTATGGTAATAATGTCATTAAGCTTCTTTTTTAGACAGTTAACAACTTAAGTTTGTACCAAAAATTTAGAGGGAAAAAAAGAACTGCAAGGATAGCCAACTTTTTGGCCGTAGCCCTTCAACATTAGTGAGGATTCAGAACAAGAGAACCTGTACAGTTACGTCCTGTGGTATAACTCAGTTGTATCCCAAATTTTGTATTTTAGGAGATTATGGGGCCACAGAAGAAAGTGATCAATGATGTAGAGTGTGCCCAAGGAGAGTAACATAGAGAGAAAACATTCACTCAGGTTTTCACAGAGAACAAATTGGTCAAGAAATGTCTGTGGCTTATCCAGATTGTTGACAGTGACAAAAATCTACAAGCTGCTGTTCATGGTTTCAGGGCAAGTCCTGAGGGTATTTGACTGACCTTGTCACTTACAAAACTTACATTTCTTGATATATAGGTCTTGCTTTATCTTGGTCTTAACCATCCAGCAGAAAAGTATGAAAACAAGGTATAAAAAGTAAATCCATGTTAATATGCTGAGCTGCAAAAGGCTCAAGTCAAAAACTTCTGACATTGCTAGTCATGCAGATGACAGACTACTATTGTAGACTACTGGACTATATTGGATTACTTTGCTGAATTCATGCACCTACAATATATGAATGGCAGTGGAATACTCATCTCTGGCAAAAGTAAACAAAACACAGGGAGATAAATGAAGGAACATTTTGTAGTGAAAAAATATATACATATACCTGTATATACAATATAGTTAGGATAGATATACAGCTACTTTCTCTTCATTCGATGAGAAGAAAGTTTTGAACTAATAGTGTTTAGAGAAGATAGCATGTCTGCATTTTGTACTATGAATAACTACTACAAAGACAGTAATGTGCAATGTATTACTTATTATAACTGTCCTACTATTCTGTTTTGAATCTCATTGCTACTTCTTTCTCAATAAAATTATTAAAAAAATAAAACATGAATGTATGGGAGTATATGCATGTATACATTAAAGTATAATATCTGTATATTTATGCCCTTTACATATCATATGCCATATATAGATCACTGAGTATACTAAAACAGTAAGTGAATTGTAATGTATGCCAAAGAAAATATGTAATGAATGATGAATTTGGGAAGAGGTAAAACCATTTTATTAAGTAATCATAATTACAGTTTGTAGCTAGAGTGAGATCCAAAGAGCCAAGCGGTAAAGGATTTTCCCCAGCTGGCTCTACTTGAAGGTGGTGGGATCTTTAGGGCTGAGAGGGAGGGTGCGAGGGAGTTTACTGGGGAGGGAGGCTGTTAACTAGTGTAAGGAGGTAGAGCTTGGGGAGTTGATTGTGATTGATTCTTAGAAGGCATCCTGTTTCTTTTCAGGGTATGAAAATGTTTAGAACTTAAACCTTATTAATCATTGTGTAATGACATGTTACTATCAAACAGTGAATTGTGCACTTGAAATGGGTATGTTGTATGGATTGTAAATTGCATTTTCATAGAGCTGTCAAGTGATAATGACACAGAGTAACTTCTATACCATTTGGCTAACTGTACACTAAACACCCAGCTTCTCAGCTTGATCTTTGTGTCTTTTATTCTGGGTCCCAGGTCAATAGAACATTTGGATGCTTCTTCATTGCGAGAACACACGAAGATTACAAAAGGTGATCTTTAGAAAGTCTTCTGATAATTACTTCATTTGGTAAGGAATTTGCTATTCAGTGATGATTGGAGAAGGGTTTATTTTGTGTAAAGAATATTTTAGCTAGTATATCAATATTCCAGAATAATATTTCTAATAACGGTTATAAATAATTAAACATGCACCACATATTTGATTTGCTTTAGGATAGGAATTACAAAGAACCCTTGAGTTTGTACAGCCCATCACTCTAGGAGGATGACAAGTACTGAGGGTGCCTGAGCTGGAAGCTCTGTCGTATACAACCCCCTCGGCCAGGCTGTGGCTTTGCATGTCATTACCAAAATGACTTGTGAAGGTAAAGAATTTTTTTTCTGAGCCATCAAGGCTACCCGATACATTTTTATGAACTACGCTAAAGAATGACTAAACTTTTTTTTTCTATTTTCTCTGTAAAAATAGGCATTGCACAGCCAAACACATAGCATCACAAAATACACAAAGATATATACAAAATATTAGGATATTTAGGTATTTGGAGTAGTATGCATACTTCATTTTGTGTGTAGTACTTATAGTTTAAATTTAGAAATATATAGTGAATTATTTTTCAGTGTAACTATATATTCAAGTGTTAACCTAGTTCAGTGAATAAAATTATGTTAAATCTGAAATTTCTTGATTTTCATTGATGCATGTGATTTATTGTTGTTTTTCTCTTGTTACTGTTTTAGTGAGAACATTCGAAGTCTTTTTTCCCTTCTTCAGTTGTAATAGTGACAGTTTTCACTTAAAATTTGTTTAAGGCAAATGCACATATAACTTCTATTTAACCTATAATATTCATGTTCATTTACCCAATGTGTCTACAGTTTTGTGTAGTAACAAAATTTGACATTTTATCAAGTCTACCATTTTCTATGGATTTTACTCTGATGTCTGTGAAGACAGGGATGTATTTTTTCTTCTTAATCTTACACACAGCAGCCTTATGCGCTCATCATGGATTGTGAAATCTCAACCCTGCGCACTGTCACCTCAATCTGTTGGGAAATTATAACAGTACCTTAGGATAAAGTTATTTGCACTCAATGTACTTAATTTAAAATCAGGTCACCAATCCCCGAGACAGTATAGCTTGAAAACAAAATGCTAAGTACAATCTTTGTGTAGATCAGAGATATCAAATGGGATGGAATCTAAAAAAAAATAAAGATAAAAAACTTAGGTGTAATTAATTTTGTAGAAGTTGTACTTGAATAAAAAAGTTTCTGTTTCTGGCTAAAGTTCAAATGTGTCAAAAACAACAACAACAGCAACAACAACAAAAATGAATCAAGAAGGAGAAAGTCAAACTTCTGCTTTCCTTTTCCCTAATCTGTCACAGGCTAGTGATTGGGTTAATAGCCAAGAAGAAAAGCTATCTCGTCAAGGTAAACTAAACTTTCATCTCAACGAGGACCCGCCATCAATGAACTGTCAAAACGCAAAACTAAAAAGGAAAAAAGATATCATGATCTTTCGTTTTATTTGTGGAACACATGCTGCTTCAAATGCCGCCAGACTGACTGACAGCAGGTAATTTTTAAGAAAACTCAGCTACTTCCCCCACCAGGTTGCACCTGCCTTTGTGAGCCTAAGGCATGGGATTGGTTAGTGGGAAAAGTCAATAGTGCCTGCTGTCAACACAATGTGCTCTGTGCGTTTTGAAAGGCTCTGCCTTCTTGAAGTGTAGTTGTCAGGAGCTTTGCTTTTAAATAGATTTCAGTGTCAACATGCGCTGTGTCTCACTAATGTTGAGAGATGACCACAAAGAGCAGGATCAGATGCTTCGCCAGGACGCTGGCAGTGCTGACACTTAATGGACGCTCCCCCGTCAGGAAGCATCTTTAGAAACGCAGGTCTGTGTGAACAGGACACCACCATGGATTTTTTTTGTGAATTTTTCTCATTATCAGCAACAGAGACATATATGATACTCACATGAAATGCATTTCTCTCCTCACTAACGAGTGTCAGTGCTATGTAGGAAATGAAATGGCACAGTATAAGCTACTCTTAATAATGTCAACACTTCCTAACAGGCATTCGTTATTACAGAGACAGACACATCAGGTTGTTAATTTCTGCAGATGACACAGCATTTTTTTCTGTTTTAAATGGTCACTCTTTAGTCTTTAAAATATTTTTAAAACCAATTCCTGGTTCTGCCAAAAAATAAAAAAGAATAATAAAATATTTACCCCAAATTCATGTATAGATGGAAATTTTTGTAGGAAAAAGGATGATTCTACAGTTTTTTAATCTACATAAGCTGGTCAACTTATTTTGCCCTAATGTTTTTACAAGGTAGATCAAATTAATTAAATAGAACTTCAAATGCTTTTAGAATCACCTCCTCTTAGCATCAGTGATGTTGTTTTTTACTGAATTAGATTTTTCTATTCTTTCCTTTCTACAATAAAATTGTTTTAAGTACCTTAAGTACACAATGCACTGTGGTATGTACATCATAGCATTGAACGTTAAATTAATTATTTTTGACCTGGGGACATAAGACCATAAAATAAAGCTAATAAGTACTGTAACAAGAATATGGTAGTACTCAGTCATTATGAATAGAACAGAATAGGTTTGTGTAGAAAAAAAATATATATATATTCTAAATTTGAGCTTTAAAAAAAGAGCAGAATGTCTGCATTTGGATTTGTGGTAGGAACTAGTGGGAAAATTATTTCGTATTAACCAATTAGTATAAACATGGAGAATAAAAAGTACTTTGTAGGTTGAAAAGCAGAAGCAATCTATGGCTTTATGTCTTATATGAAGTATTGAGGATAGGGCCTCTAAAAAGAAACAGGTAGGTAAAGTTATTGATCTTTTACTTCCTTTATCCAGTCATTTCATAAAATTATCTTTTGAAATCCTCTTCCTAACTAGGTTATGTTTTAGACAGGGATGACACAACAGTGAAGTTAAATTGTTCATTCTATGGAGTTTACATTGTAGTAGAGGGAACCAGAAAATTCATGATGAAACAGGAAAATACATACAATAGACAATGTGCAAAATCAGACAACAAAGAGACAGTGGGGGTGAGTAGCAAGTGATTTTCTTTTATCCTATGATCTTAGGAGACCTTTCTGAAGACATATGACCCAATATTTAAAAAATGAAGACCAAACTCTAAGGAGAAGGGAAAACTAAAACACTAATTTACGAGGATAAATTCAATTTTTCAGAGCGCAAATGGATCACAGGTATCCCTGGAGCTGAGGAACAGCTTTGATTGTTGCTAAAATCTGTGAGTCCACTGCTTTCTGATCCACCTTGCACTGCTCTGAAATCTGTTGTCTGTCTTTCTTACTGTTGAAGATCTCTCCTTCTGGTGTCGAGTTTCTGCAGCTTTCTCTCTTTTTTTTTTTTGTTTTTTTATTTTATTTTATTTTTTTTTAAATTTATTTATTTATTTTTTTATTGATGTACAAATATCAATCAGACAGTTTCAAAACACCTTCACAAGACAGATTTGATAAATTAATACATTGCAAACTGTTTTCATAATGTTTTGGTATTGTACAAGGTGCATACAGGATATTATATTTACAGATATTATTTTAGCAGATGTCTCTTACCAGTAAATTAAGAGTGTAGCTGCTTACTTATTTTTTATACCTGAATTATATCAAAAATTCAATAATTATTTTCCTAGTGGATGACCATAGTACTAGAAGCTGACATAATATCCTGTTCAACCACCATTAGTGCAGATCTTGCCTCTCATAGGATTATGTAGAAGCACAGCATTACCTATCCCAACTGTACTGTCTATACACACACATCCTGATTTTTTTCTTTCTATACCCCTTCCTTTGTCTACACCTGTCAAAGGTGGGCATTCCATTGTCATTCAATTAACTTAGGTGCTTGAACTCGACACCACAATCCAACACAGTCCAGCATTCCACAATAATAGTGAGTTATTCAAAGAAGTTGTTGACCATAGCCATTTACAGCTCAGCTTAATATTATGGCCCCGCGATGTATACTTCATTTTTGTATATAAGTCTTGATCCATCCAGCAGAAAAGTATAAAAATGAAGTATACATAGCTTTCTCTTCTTGAAGTAAGCATCAGTGAGGTGTTTGGGGATTTTCATTTTGCTGATGTCAATTTTTGTAGTGTGGCAATGACAAATTTCTGATGTGTTCTTCATAGAGGAAGAAGACTAAGTCAGAGGCCCAGTCACAAGTAGCAAGCCACTTGCCAACTGTTTCAGGAAGACCACTGTCTTGAATCCTGGTAAAGATATTTAAACAATCAAGACCAAACTCTACAGAGAAGGGAAAAATATTCCAGGAAGAAAGAAATGTAAGTGCTAAGGCTTGCAAGTAGGTGATAACCATTACATTTCTATATTTAAAAGTTAAAATAAGTTGTCATTGAATAATTTTAAAAAGTAAATAGTCCTTAGCTTGTCTAAGTTTCATAAGAAACAACATATTGTAACAAAACAATTGAGATATCTATGTTTTAGATAAAAAGGGAAAAATCATCCACAGAATACCAAGTTCTAATTCTTCTGAAAAGGAGTTGGAACTTAGTGTTGGAACACAGATCCACATTTTAAAATTATATTTGCTGTACATCAGCATGAGCTGTGTAGGTTTACACTACCCACAGTCAGCAAATTCACACTGTCATCACTCGAGATCTAATTCAGCTAACTCTCCAGATGGTGTTGGTATTTCAATAGTTCATATAAAATGAAACAAAATAGTAGAAATGCTTTCAAGTTGAAAAATACAATGAATATATTCCATTAATTTTCCAAAATACTTATCTTTAACTAGTTTCTATGTTTTTCTTTAAGTAAAGAAACTGTAATTTTGTCATCATTTTGAATGTTGGCCAAAAAAGAAGGAAACTGTGTGATAATACCACCATTCTGAGTGTTGGCCAAATGATCCCAAACTCAAAATAGGCACACATCATGACTCTTCCCTTCTATACCCCTTCCTTTGTCTACACCTGTCAAAACAGGAGTATTTTGGAACTAAGGCCATCTGGAAGGCTGACAGTTTGCCCTTGCATAAGAAATGGTAGGGAAATGATAAGTGGTAACTATTCAATTATTCCCAGCATAGCAAGAAATGAGAGAGTTGAGGAGTTAGGAGAGTAAAATATCAATATATTTACAAATTAAGTCAATTGATAGATAATTACATTCTATAAAACAATAAATTAAAAATACCTTTTTCATAGTATGCTGGTATATAAAACAAAATTTCAGAATAATATGGTTTGCCAAATTGTTGGAGGTCATTTTTGCTGGTAGTGGGAATTGAACCCAGAACTTCTGCAATGATTTAGATGTCTAGGCCTTATTTAGTATTTATTTTGATACAGTCTTGATAAATCAATAGGCTTCCTAGTCTGGGCTCAAACTGCAATCTTTCTGCCTTGGTCTCCTAGGAGTTTTTATTTTACCAAAATTTAATGTTCATATGTGTGGTTAATCAGAGGTATTTTGAAATTAGGCAGACAGGAAAGCACACAGATCTTGCCCAGAATACTAATTAGACACAGGAAGCCCTGGGGGTTAATGGCAGCGACATTTTTCAGTTTATCAACAAAAGCGCGCCTCCAAAGAAAACATCATTAGAGACTTGATACTTGAAACAAAACTTTAAAATTTAGATTCCAAACAAAATCATCTATGAAGACTAACAAGGTCCCTGCTTTCTCAGATTAGCAATTTTAGGAGAAGCAAAGGTAAACAGCAGCATGAGAAGCAAAGGATGATGTGCCACAGTGGGAGGCTGGAGTTGGATTGGGCATAATAAACCAAGAGAGACTGTGATAGTCTTAGAAGAAACAGAAATGTATAGGGAGAAATGCTCTGCACACACAATTGTGTGGTGGTAGTTCCTTCTGCTGAAGTTTATCAGTGGTGTGATTTCTATTTGAATCAACACAGTGTACTCCAGGAGACATACAGTGACTGTTAGGAGCTGGATCTAGATGTCACCCCCAAGAACCTCAGGCAGTCATAGGTGGGGCTTTTCAGAGGTGGTTGGATCTAGGGCTGTGATGCTGAGCTCAAGCATGGAGTGCAAGTGCATACACCCAAAAGGTGGGCAGCCTAGGTAAGACTATTCTTGTTGTAACTGCAAATGCATCAAGTAGAATTACCCCACTGAGAGATTATAGTTCTTTTTGTAGCCTGCTTAGCCCGCCATGGGGGCGGCCTGTGCAGCATGTGGGGCCAGGGATCAAAGCATAGTCCTGTGCTTGCCTAAGCAGGTGCTTTAGTCCACTGAGCTATCTCGCCTGCTCAAGGGATTATAACTTACAAATTCTGTAAATATTAAAAGGGATTGTGGAAAATACCCATCAATTATTTTATTTGACTATACATCTTATCAACAAAGGAGACATAAGGAATACATATAGTTGGTTTATTCAGATGGAAAAACCTATAGGGAAAATATTTAAATAAGATAAATGGCTGATAAGCTATGATTTTCTATTTCCTAACTTAATAAGTAATTATGATAAAATGTCCAGTTATTTATATCATGAATATATTTATATATTTATTGAAAATTGGTCAGGAATGTAGTGCACACACACACACACACACACACACACATATGACATAACATTTTTCTCACAAATATTAAACTAAAATAAACTGCTGAGCACAAACACTGGAGAAACACAGAAAAATCCCAATGGCCTAAGGTTTTGTTGTAACTGCAATTTTTGATTTGCTGCTTAGATTTTCCTGAAAATTTTCTCTTGCGGTCGTCTCAGTATGGAATGTTACATTGATAATGACCTCGATAATCACTAAGATGTAAGTCACACAACTGTGGCTCTCATGTTCTGTGCTCAGAGGGTTATGGTGAGGAATCCTCCTCACCATCTGTATGAGTGTCACACTTTCGTGTCTAGCAGTGAAGAAACAGCAGAGCAGACAGATGCATGAAAGTACCTTAAATGCCCGTTTCTGTCTTTTTTTTTTAATGTGTCAGTTATTTAATTAGGTTCTTACTAAGAAATTTAGAATACTAATCTATGAGAATAAATTCCATTTGTCAGAGCAAAATCAGACTGCACATAGCCCTGGAGCTGAGGAACAGCTTTGATTTTGCTAAAATCTATGAGTGCACTTCTTTCTGATCCACCTTGCCCTGCTCTGAAATCTGGTGTCTCTCTTTCTTACTGTTGAAGATCTCTCCTCCTGGTGTCAGGTTTCCGCAGCTTTCTCTTCTTGAAGTAAGCATCAGTGAGGTGTTTGGGGATTTTCACTTTGCTGATGTCAATTTTTGTAGAGGTGGCAATGACAAATTTCTGGTGTGCTCTTCATAGAGGAACACGATTAGGGCTAAGAGGCCCAGTCACAAGTAGCAAGTCACTGGCCAATGGCTGCAGGAAGACCACTCTCTTGCCTCTGTGACACCCAGTGAGGATGATCAAGATGGTGCCAGGAATGACGCTAGCTCAAAGTTTTCTCACATGCTCACTGAAGGGTTTCTTGCGGTGGCTCAAGAGCTTTCAGGGCACATCTTCAGGAGAGTAGTATCTAGGCATTCTTTGAAGTTTAACCACCCAGGTACCTCCATTCTTGTCCCTACCTACTGGTTTTGTGATAGTAGCAAGAACTTTCTCCTTTTTTTCTTGTCAACCTTTGATTTAGCAGCTGCGTACTTTCTCTTGTATAAAGTGTTTCTGGAATACATAACAGATCAGAAGTATGCACCAATTCCTCTATCCAGGACAGGATTTTGGCTGCAGTGAGACTACCACTCTTGGACTGGTTTGCCTTCACCTTACCCTTTTTACCAGTACCACTGGCAGCAGCCTTCTGTGCTTCAGGTTTCTTTTCTTCAGTGCCCAGCATCAGTTGTTCTAGCCGCCATCTTGCAAGGTGGGAAGGGGCCCTTTCCTTTCATATATTATGAATTTCATTGTGAAATATGAACGTGAAAGAAATTTTACATATATGAGACATTTGAGAATTTTGAATATTACATAAGCATAACCTAATTCATATAGTTCGTAAAGATTTACATCTTTTAAAATTGTGTTGGAATAAAATTACAAAATTAGAAAAATAAATAACATACACAAATATGTGCATGTGTGTATGCATGTATGTACAGATACACATGCAAATTAATAAGTATGATAAATGCACATATCAAATTAATATATGCTAATATGCACTTCTGTCACATAAGTTGACTTTTTACTATTTCTAATTATGGCACCACAAAGTTTTATATATTTTTAGTAGTTCAAAATACACTAAGAAGTTCTTTTTCGTTATTCAATTCATTTCCTACGAATAATACTGAAATTTACCTTTTAAACATAGTTTGAAAGAAAATATAAACATATTTGATCTCTATATTCACAATATGCAGCAAAACATAAGTCAAATTAACAAAAAGTATATGCTTCTGTATTTAATAAAAAGAACAATACAAACATAAGATTAAAAACAAAGTGAAGGAGTTTCTGTTTCTTCTACTGGCATAAATTAAATCTGTTGAACTGAAACTGTTTTGCCTCCATTGTTTCTTATTACAATATGAGATCAGCACAATGATACACTTCTGCCATAAAATAAGGGTAATTTAATTATAGAATTGATAGTTCACAAAATAGTAGCACTCAATCATTTTCTACTGTATCAATACGAGAGATACACTAAAATGAGTAGAATTAATGGGGATAACCAAAAATACTCTTCAAATTGTCCATCTTGGCTGGCAGGACATATTACAATGATTTCAACTTTTAATATTGACAGTGAGGTGGAATAACAAAACAGGTAAACTGAGTTTAAGGGAAAAACATGTTTTGCCTTGAATTAAGGGTTACTGCATTCAAAGGCCTATTTCAGCCATATCAGTGCGCACACATAACAACATGTCTGTAATGTGATCACTCTCTGACCCCTCCCACTGTTACCATATCAACGCACACATGTGACATCACGTCTGTAATGTGGTCGCTCCCTGCCCCCCTCCCACTGTTACAGCCATCGTGAAGAACAGCGAAGACAAATGTTAGAGGACATCATTTTACAGATATTGTAAAAGATGTGAAGCTTGGGGATTAAGAATTTGATATTACAAAAGGGCCCGCCAGGTAGCTCAGTGGACTAAAGCACCTGCTTAGGCAGAGCGCAGCTGCTCGGGTTAGATCCCCAGGGCCTGCCACTCTGGCCCTGCCCTGGAGGCTCGCTGAGATAGTGATTGAGTTGAGCTTCCCACTTGGGAGGCTGAGAACAGGAGAATCACTACTAGTCGGATCTATGTAGTGAGACCCTGAAGACCCTGTACTAAATACCAAAAAGAAAAAAAGAAAAAGATACTGCAAGGATTCACGTATTTTAAAAGGTAAAATCAATTTTTGAGCTTGGATCTTTCATTCACTAAGGCCTTTGTTCTTACTTTATAGCATGCAATATATAGTTATGTTTAATTAATCCTTTAATTTCAAAGTTTTTTTTTAAATTCATTTATTTGGTTCAGGGTCTCACTATAACTCATAGTGATCCGCCTGTCTCAGCCTCCATAGTACTGGCGTTACAGGTGTGCACCACCACACCTCGTTTCTCAGCCTGTGCTCCTTGGGGTTCCGGGCCTGCACAGCATGGGCTACTGGGGATTGAACTCAGGTGCGTCCTTTTGCTTGCCAGGCTGTCTCTTAGACTACCGAGCTATCTCCCAGATCCTTAGAGTTCTTATAATGCTTTACTTTCTTATATCAACATCCAGTCTTCCTTACTTTAGATAGTAATTCTCTCATGTCATTGATATTAAAAAAAGGGAAACTACTCTTTTATGTTCTTCAGGTTTATCAGGAAACTCATCCTGAAGTTAAGAAAGAGCCACAAGGGCCGGTGAGATAGGTCAGTGGACTAAGCACCTGCTAAGGCAAGCGCAGGGACCAGGGTTCAATCATGCTGTGCCAGCCCTGTCCCCAAGGCATGCTGAACCAATGACTGAGTTTGAGCTGGTGGCCATGTCTGTAATCCTAGCTCTGGGAAGCTGAAAACAGCAGGATCACTGAGTCAGACCTGTGCAGTGAGTGAGACCCTGTATCAAAGACATAAATGAAAAAAGTAAAAAAAAAAAGAAAGGATCACATTTCTTACAAAAGTTGCCAAATATGTGAGATACCCTGCTTCAAGTACAATGTAAGATAAATCTGGCTCTCCAAAACGGAACTTCTGATGGGATTTAGGAACGTCCTCACATAATCATGATCTCTGTTATTTAGGGGTATTTAGCCTCTTATAATAAGGAAACTCCAGGAGCTAGGAGATGGCTCAGTAGAGTAAGCACTTCCCTGAAAAGTGTAAGGGCTTGAGTTTAATCTCTGTTCCACCAAAAAAAAAAAAAAAAAAAAAAAAGAAAAAAAAAGGAAACTCTAGATTCAAGGGCTTGAAGAGATTTCTTGTTGGCAGCTCATTGCAACATAGAGATTTTTTTCTCTCAAGGACTATTAGTGTCTGTGCTAGAGGATCATTGAGATTGGTGGACCAATGAGAATTATAATTCATGGTGCAAACTAGAAAACACAGCATGGACATGCACAACCCACTTACAAGGCTTACCTTAAAATTGCACTCTATATGTGTTCTCCATCTTTTGGATAAGAGCTAACCATATACCTGCATATAAAATAGGCTGGGGTTATGAAATACTTGGATTCTGAAGTTGAAAGAATGCTTGAGCTTTTTTGTAGGTAAGAAAATATTTAAATTACTAATACAAAAATGAAGCATGAAGCTTTGTACAAAACCCTTGACAGTGAGAGGGCATCTAAACATCTTTAATGTCACAGAAAGCTTTTTGGAGTCAAACTAAACATAGTCCCTGGCTTCAGCTACCTTCAGAGACAACAGCTATCTCACCCTGCCATGTAATTAGAAGCCACCTCCTATAAGGGTAATATAAAATGTAACATAATATCTAGTATTATATATCATTTACTAAACAAATTTATAAGTATAGTCATTGTTATAGAACTTCCATTAAAATTCTGGAATTTCCTAAAGCTGACTAGCACAGATGAAATGAGTAGATGAGAAATGAGAGTATCTAAACAGAAACCTTGTTAGTTTTTACTTATTTTTTGTTTGTTTCCTATGAAAACCTTATTGTGTGAGTCTGGAGCTTTGTTTGACTTAGTTTCTAAAATAAGATAAGATGAGCAATTTTAGTCATGGCTATTACATTCATTGAACTACCCTAAACTATTGCTTAAATATATGTTCCGTAAGTGTCAGTATTATACAACTATGCCATATTATACTTTGACCTATTGTTATTTATAGTTTCTTAAAACATATGTTGTTTTGAATATTGGTTTCATTGTTATGTTCATCTTCTTTTCTCTCTAAAATAAAAAAGGATGCTGAGTGTGTGTGTATGTGTAAGTGAATGAGTGGGGTCCTTTAGCCAAGTACCTCTACTGCAGCGAGACGCTTCTGTAAGCTTTCATGGACTGGAGAGTCACAGGCCAGCCTGTTGCTCCACCTCTGCCCCTTCCTTGGCACACCACATTGCTTACTCACCTAGTTTGTGAAATAAGAAAACTACTTAGTCAGCTCTCAATGGAAAAATTTGCTAAAATGCAAACATTTGGATGAAAAAGCATTTAGTGATGATAAAACACTTAATACTATATTACCAGTCATAGTCATAGTAATGATGATCAAGTTCTGACCTTGTAAGGCAAGTGACCTAGAACGTACTAAGTCTACTGTCCAGGTGAAAAGTCCCTCTTCACCAGTTAGCAGATCTTGAACATACGTACTTTTGCTGTGCCTCAAACTCCTCCAATTTTATCTGGATAATCATGTACTATTTACTCCACAAGATGTTACAGGGATGAAGAACTTAAAACAGTACCTTGTTCATAGTACCCACATAATATTTACCAGTGTTAAATAAATAATTTTACATGAATATTCTTTCAAAATCATACTCTGTCTGTATTTCTGTCCTGGGAATCAAACTGAGGACCTTGCACTTTCCAGGCAGGTGCTGTGGCACTGAGGTATCTCCATGGCGAGCAGGACAATTTAAATCTATTTTTTTCATCCTAATTCTAGCCACATACCTACTTTACATGATCCTTTTTCAGTTCAATAAGGGTAGGATCATTTCTTCTTGTACTGTTTTGGACTCATGACTATTTGGACTCCATTTTGTTAACCTGAAAAATGTAGATTTATGAAATTGGCTATGATTTTTTTAACAGAACTATCTAACTCTTTAGTTCTCTGGTTTTCTCCTAAGCATTCTCTGCTCAAAATGTATAATTATAAGAGTGAGCAAAGGGATCTCTTCTCCAAGGTCAATATAACTTTAACATCCTCTAAAATGTTCAGTTAGATTAAGTAAGAAAGCCTAAAGTGCATAATGGTGAATTGCAACCACAATTACTCGGATCTGACATTCTTGGGGATTACAATTAAGCAATAAAGCATAAGCCTAGTGTGTGTTACTTCCTGATAACATACTCCATAGAAAGTGCTGGGAGGCCGAAGGGGGGAATTAAAGCCTGCAATGAGCTGGGGAATGTGTTATCTCACTAGAGCACAACTCTCCGAGTGTATTCATACCATCTACTACTTATTAGATGCCCCAGTTGTGTGTGGATTGACACCACGGTGTTAAACATATGTTTAAAACACATTTGCTCTTATGTGCGAGGTATGGCTGCTGATTTGGAAACATCCATGTTGACATTCGTTATCAAGTGATAGATGAATGGCTGTGATTTTAACAATGGGACACTGAGAGCCTTCGGAGAGGTGTGTCCAGGGAGCGGGGAGCAGCCCTGCGCAATAATCCCATATATTTCAGTTGAGCTGTTTTTGTCATTTCTTGCACTCGTCAGTCCCGTATTGATGTCAATGAATGGGGGGAGGTAATCTTACCCCAAATTTTAAATTGGGGGGAATTTTACTTTCTATATCACTTTGTCTGATTTTCATAACTAGCCTTCCAGTCATTGGCTTTGTGCTTGATTGATGGAAAGTGATATCTAGTTCAGCCAACATCAAACATCTCAGCACTTCACCCTGGAAGATGTTTCGGTAGTGAAAGAGACCACATTGGACAAAGAAGCCTTTAAACCTGGCCCTTTCCTTCTCCTAGTGAGTACCACAGTGAGGCACACCAGGAGAAGAGACAGATCGACGTTTAATCTGTGCTGCGGAGGGAAATCAAAGGGAGAGAATTAAAACCAAGAGTGGCTCCTTATGCTCATTGTGGAGCCCCTTTGCTCTGCTCCATTGGATGTCACAAATGAGATCATCAAAGTGAGTCAGGCACAGGTTTGGACCCCGCTGATCCCTGACCTTGTCTCTCTCCCGCTTTCACAGCCTCCCCTGGAATTTCTTGTGATGTCAAATCACAAAGCTACATGAAATGTTCACACCCCAGGAGCAGAGAGGGAATTTTATTTTTAGATTCCTTTGCTGTGACTGTAGTAAAATAATGTGAAGTTCTTTTATGGCTCTATCTCGGAGTTTTGATAAATCTGCTATCTCTCAAAGCATGAAAGGGGTGATAACAAAAAAAATGCTGGCTAGACTGATGCTAGCCACAAGGTCATGTTAGGAATGTCTGCAGAGTGGCTGTGGCATGGTGCCAGCTGGTGCTCACTGCTGGAAACTCTGAGGGATCTACCCCATCCAGTAGACCTCTATCTCCAGAGGTCACCCATGAAGCATTTCATGCAACAGGCATTTTCCATACAAATGTATATGCCTTGTAATTTGAGACACTTAAAGCATCTAAGAAGATTTGAGAAAAATACTTTTCTTCACATATTTATTAAAAAAAAACTTGTGAATGCTGTGCTAATGCTAGGTCAACTTAAAATGAAATGCAAGAATTATAGTTTTTAACATCATTGTCAATATTAATACTAAAAGTTACTCTAGATAGTAAAGGTTGAAAGTTTTGCCTGGCAAGAGCAAGAATCCAGGTTGGAACCGAAGTATCACATGCTGCTCTGCCCTGAAACTGGGCGTGGCGGTGTATGCCTGTAATCCCAGTACTGGGGAGGACAGACAGGAGGATTACTGAGTCCAAGCCGCATAGAGAGACTGTAACAAATAAATAATAAAAGATTTTTAAAAATTAAAAAGTAAAGGATATTGCTAATAACTAATTGAATTTCAATCACAAATTCATTAATTTATTCATTTAATACTTTTTAATTCTGTCTCCTATGTGTTAGATGTTTTAGATGGCTAAGCATGCTGTGATTTTTCAAAATAAATCATTTGCGTGTCTCACAAGTATGTATACTTTTACATGGTCTGGATAGTTTTATATGAGACTTTTTGATAAATAAACTTTTGGGGATTTAGATACATTTAAAAATTTAAAGAAAAGGTAACACTGTGTGTGTTTAGCAAGTGGCTAGTATTGACCAGGGCTTGTGCTAGGGATTAGTACTTAGCACACCTTTTTTCCTGCTGTAAACAAAGAAGCAGAAGAAGAAGAAAGACACATATTACAATGAAAAATTTGCCTTGAAATTGAAGTAAAGAGGGATGGGGAGATAGTTCAGCGATATAAGCACCTTCCTGGCAAGTGCAAGGTCCTGTGTTTAATCCTGGGCACTGCAAAAAATAATTAATTAAAATAAAAAATTATTACAATAGGAGGCATTTTATGAGACTCAGGACACTGGAAAACGTTGGGCAACACAGAAGCAAGTGCTCAACAAAAGCCCCAAATGAAAGAAACTGCGAGCTCCTTTGCAGGAAAGTGCCACCATGTCTGAAGTGCAGAACATAGACAGCTGACAGTGGAAGACCCTCCCAGCAGTTGTGGAGAGCCTCCCAGGACAGATAGCACAAAATCCAGGTCAGTTTACATTCTGCTGTTGCTACATGCCCAGCAGTGGAAACTGTTTTAGAAAGATAGCTTCTTGACCGAAGTGCCATCTGAAGCATGAATCCAGGAGAGTGTATCATTTTTTTCCTAATTGAAAGAAAAGTGAAGTTTTAATTATCCTGTGAATGTGCTTAGAAACACATATAAGCAATGTTCACAACAATGAGTTTAAATCTTCTATACTAAAAACCCACAAAACAACAAACATTGACAGAAGAGGCATGAAGGCAGAGTGCACTCTGTGATACTTTTGTGCAAGTACAATCCACAACTTCCTGTCAGAACCAATGCCAGGGAAGACAGGAGAGGCAAGGAGCACCTGCTCTGCCCCGACCTGATCCTCACATCGTGTAGCTGCCTCCCTGGGTCCCATCTAGGGAAAAACCACATCACTTCTTTCTCCAGGGAGCCAAAGTAGGAAGGGCGGATGGCAGGGATATTAAGAGTATTTAGTTGATACAAGAACAATGAGAGAGTTACAATACAGAGAACAGCAAAGATGGTGGTGAGTAGAAGTCCCGAGTTGGCCAAGTCTCGGGAGTCAGCACACTCTACTGCTCCATCCTGGGGATGGAAGTGGTTTTGGGTCCCGTCTCTTGCATCAACTTCAGCTCTTAACAATCCCCCTTATGGCCTCTTCTGTAGTTTGCTTTGATATGGGCCTTTCTCTCCATATTTTAGTTTATAATTCTTTTGTGCTCAGAGCAAAGGATGTCAGTGATGTTACAAGTATAAGTTGTGTCACTTTATCTGCCACATTAGGTAGCTTGGTGGCAAGCTTAAGGGTCCAGATCACTACTTTTCAAAACAGCAAATTGTTCAGCTTATTCGTCTAGTATTAAACAAAGAGTTATGTTTTATTTTGGCTGTGGCAGATTTTTGTCTTAGATATACTTAGATATTTAGTTGTGTAGAGTGACATTAACTTTTGATTAAAGAGTACTTTTCTACGCATTCCTCTTAGGCATATCTACTAATCATAAACCATGTCAAAAAGAAAAGAAAAAATCTCTATCATGGTGGAGCTCTACAACATTAGACTCACAGATGTCAATCAAAATGTAAACTCAGTGGATCATTAGTATTTTTATATACATGTAGCTTCTTCCCTTCTAGAAAAGAGTCACAACTTTTGCTCTAATCAGCTTCTAATCATGCTAAGTGGTTGTTCCAGATTGAGCTGTTTTACTGACAAAATTGTGCAGTTCACAGAAAACTAATTTTCAAAGTGCCATTTCAAGAAGCTGAATTCACCATTTTTAATAGATCAGGGCACTGGGGCCATAACTCTCATGTTTGAGAACAAAAGACACTTTACAGAACAACTGCTCTTTCCTTCAACTTGTGTCCAAGATACTCTGTGAAGCAGACAGCCATTTAAAAATTAGAGCCAAAGTGTTTTCCCATAATTTCCATTTCATCTGTACAGTTCTTGATCACACTGTTCCAGGCTTAAGGCTGCAAATCCTCCAAATTATGGGGTTTGTTTCCAGCCTGCTGAGAGGGAAATTAGATATAGAACTTCTGTCTCCTGTTATTGTTAATGGGAGTTGCATGTCTAATTTCCTTCGAAGCCCAGAACAAATGTGCATTTGTGAATCAGCATTACTGAGCTTTCTGGGCCCTTCCTCTTTAAAAGTGTCATTAGTCTGAATAACCAATCCTCCTGATTACTTCAAACCACAGACAAGCTACTGCAGCTGGTAATGCTGATTTGAGTTTTCACATATGGCCTGAACTGTCCACAAATAATGAAACCTTGCTTGTGCTAACCACTTTTGTGCCTTTTGAAATAAAATTGAAACTCTCAGACTATTCAGTATTCATATTGTTACGTTCAATTTTTATTTCAGATGTAATGAATTTTTACATCTGGGATAAATTTTAGAATTCATTAAAAACAGAAGCAACATTTATGTGAATCCTAGAAAATTCATCCATATCCCTTATGCATTTTCTTCTATTACACTTTTAGGAAGTAGTAGTTCTTTCAGACAGAAGTATTTAATGCAAATATTTGATCTCAGTAATAGTAACATTATATTCATTGCAAGTAATCAATTATTATGCATTTCTATTTCATATTAAATATAGAGAAACATCATTGCATAGAAGTAAAATGATGTCACTAAGATACATTTATTTATTCTTGTATTCAGTGCAGGGTCTACAGAGACTTACTACATAGATTGGACTTGTAGTTATCCTCCTGTTTATAGCCTCCCAAGTGTGAGGATTACAGGTGTGCACCACCATGCCCAGTCTCAGTCGAGCCCTGATGGTGTCCTAGGGGCTGTGCTGGCAGGGCAGGCCTGGGGCTTGAACCCCTGGCCTCTAATCTTCTTGAGCAGGTGCTTTAATCCATTAGGTTATTTGGCTGGCCCTGATGTCAATGAGATTTTATTATCACCGAGAGCTTCAAAAATACCTGATGGGTAACTTTTCTTTTAATTAACAATCCTGTTTTGTTTTGTTAAATGACAATACTTGAAAAATTGTTTCTAAAAGAAAAGCTAATGTTATAGATCCTTTGTTAAGTGCTATTTCTATCACAATCAGGCAGCTGTTTCTTATGTTCTTGTTTTTCAGCGTGCGGCCTCATCTGAGGGCTTGATGGGCATCTCATCCCTGGCAGAGCGCCTTTCTGAATCTGCATATTATCAAGTTCCATTATGACTTTTCTGAACATAAAGTCAGGGAAACACTCCTCTATAAGACCTAATTAAACTTTAAGCTCTCAGATTGAGGATATCTTTAGCAGTTAGAGTGATCAGCACATTCTGTTCTTGTTTTCTACATATTCTATCTTCTATAAACGTCTATGACTTTGCTGAGGCATATAAATGGTTTTTTCCCTATAAACATACAGTTTCCTCTCAGTACACAGAAGATTCCATAAACCATTTAACAACTTGAATAGTAGATGTTCAGAAATGAGCTCAAATGTCTTACCAGATAATAATTTATCAAAATGGTTCTACAATTAAAGATGTACAAAGCTAACTGTGAATTTTATAAAATGTAGTTGGGCTCAATCTCCAATATTTGTTACATTACTCTAGAGTGATATTTAGAGATATATATTTTTAAAAAATTATCCTAGATGGTGTGAGATTGATAGTACTTTGGAAAAATTTACCCGTGTCTTCGTTTGTATGCCATATTTTCTTTTTGCATTTCTGATTTGTGTAGCATAGTCTAAAAGTCAATACAATTTTGTGCTTGGTAGCTTAGGCAAAGAAAAACTGAGAATGTGGTTAGATCTGGCCTTGAGACTTTGGCCTGCTAATAACTGTATGAAAGCTTCAATTTAAATGACTAAAAACTAATTGTATAATATGACTTTGAAAAGCTGTAGCCAAAATTTTCTCATTATCAGTGACAGCTTATGAGAAAAAGTAGAAACTGACTGTGTCATTTTAGTTAGACTGGCATAATTGGAATATGTAAGCCTCTACTATGCTAGCTTTTAAAGGTATGCCATCAAAATAAAGATTAACATTACTATTATATTTGAATATTTCAACTATTGAATAAATAGCATTTCACAATGAAAATGTTATGTTGTCAACTGGCCTGTATCTAGGAATTTCCATCATCTCAGAGTAGAATATTTTAAAGATTCATTCATTCAGAAACATCTATTGCAGCTATGGAAATGAGCTGATTGCCCAAGACAGCAATACAGCTAGACGAGAGCATGCCAAGGACCCAACTTTTCAAAGAGATAGAAAAAGAAAATGAAGAGATGAGGAAGTAGTTTACAGAGATGCATTTGAAAATAAATAAGTAGAGAAACAGGAGGAAAGCAGAACACATTTAAAATCAAATAACCTTAAATAATTACCTTTCTATATATTTTGGAAACTTAAAAAGCATCGTCACAATTAACCTTTCAGCAAGAGTCACCATAAAATTTGAAAATCATAAATATTTATCACAAAATGAACATACCAGTTCTTATGTTACAGGGATAACTTAAAAAGAGTAACTGTATCTATTAACTCAAAGTGTGAAAAGGATGACTAAAAAAAGTGTGGTAAATACAAGAATCTAGAAATAAGTGCAGAATTCAACTTAATGGAATAGAAATGATAAAGTAAAAAATTATAGAAATAATATGGATTGGTAGGTATATTCTAAATATGGATGGTACTGAGTATCAATATTCACACATTTATCAGATTTATAACATATATTGAAAGGGAAAATGTCCTCAAAAATTAATTAACCACACATAAAAATGGAAGATGCTCAGGACTATTTCACTGAGATAAGACTCAAACAAAATTATTGTTCTCAGAAACAACAGTCCAGTGCTTTCCAGAGAGCAGAAGATGAAGCCCGAGAAGTTTCCACCTGGCTGTAAACTGAGAGAGCTAGGTTAATTCAGAAATAGTTTTAGGGAATTTTGAGTGTCAGAGAAGAGAATTATTATGTTACTACGCTTTATGAATATAAGTGAAGAATTTCAGACAGGAAGTGGAGTATTCAGTACTGCTGTTGTAAAGGGGAAGAGTGAGAAAAACAGGAGGTTGGCAGGAAGCAGGAGAGGAACGTTGTGCTTCTTCAGTGGAGGGTAGATGCAGGCCATGGGTAGGTGATGGGAAAATCAGGGGCCACATAGAGGGAAAGGATCCAGAGCCAGCTGAGAGACTGAGCCAGAGGTGTGGCTTCAAAAGGAATGCACGCAGCACTCCTTCATAATGGACTTTACTTTGGTTTGAAAGAGGAGGCAAAGTTCCATGCTCAAATGGAAAAGGTATTGAAGTTCAAGGCTTGACTAAAAGGGGGGGTATAGAATAATTACACTGAGAATTGGGGGTGGTGAGTGGATCAGAGGTACATCAGACCAGAGCTCGGTACTGGTAAGCGAAGAGACTGTGAAGCCGAACCTTGTTCTGCACAGCTGTAGCTTATTTCATATCTACCCAGTGAGGTTAATTGTGTCAAACATTGAGATTTTCCAGGACCATTTTGTCAGAAAGTCAGTAGGTCAATGGAATGTGGAGACATATAAGAGAATGACTGGAAATTATGGGCCATAACATCGAAGTTGGATGAAGACATTTGAGGTTCACCAAAGAGACCTAACACATTGTGTGTGTGTGTGTGTGTGTGTGTGTGTGTGTGTGTGTGTGTGTGTGTGAAAGTTGGCAAGCATGAGCAAGTAGAAAAGTTGGAAGCCATAATTCCAAATTCGCCAACTTCCCGGGCTGTACCCAGTGTTCACTTGGGCAGTACACATACTAAAACTGGACTGTAAATAGCAGTCAGTCCATGATGATAGCAGGATTTGGGATGAGGAAATCTTGGACTAAAGAGCCAGGAAGCTGATACTTGAAGGAGCTTTGTGAGAAGTCAGATCAACTCAAAGGAGGCTGATTTACAGCAGGGAAAAGAACTTGGATCTGTCCATCTTAGTGCAGATGAAAGAGTGTGTTGTTGTCACCCTACCTAAGCATTGAGGCATCCAGAGAGGGAGAAGAGGCATTTCTGAAAGTAATTTCCATCCTCTGTGAAGATTCGGGAGGCCAACAGGTGAAATTTTGTGAGAGAAGGATGAAGAATCGGGTAGCATCCTACCTAAAAATGGGAAGATGTGGAAGATTCAGGTAAAGGCAAATGTTGTAAACAGTTCTGAGGAAAGACTGGAGAGTGAGACCAGAGTTGCAAACAGCTTTGGGAGATTTTCTCAGAGGCAGTGAGATGAAAGCCTAGAATGTGAGACAAGAGTAGGTGAGCAGCCCACCGTGATGCCACCATTACTCTGATAGAAAGCATGGAATTGACTGGAAGGACATTTTGAGTCTTAAGATTATATGACATTCTTTTCTTGTGGAAAGTTTTTTGGTTTTATTCCTGCCAAGAATGAGAGTTTGGGGGCTGGTGAGATAGATCAGCAGACTGAAGCTCCTGCCTAATCAAGCACAGTGACCCTGGCACCAGCTGCCACGCCAGCCCCACTCCAGAGCAGGCTGAGCCAGCCAGAGTCTAGGTGTAGTGGCACATGGCTGTGTAATCTCAGTGCTGGGGTGGCTGAAAGCAGGAAGATCACCATGAGTCCCAGCTGTGTGGTGAGATCCAGTAACAGCCAAATACATAAAAGAGTGCAAGTTTGGATGTGTCCGAGTTATCTTTTCTGTTATCAACTGCATGGTTTTCTGTAGCTATAGAGGCAATGATTCACCTAGGATTGCAGTATTTTTGTGTTTTTAATGATTAAAAGAGCCACAGGACAGTTGGAGGGCTTGGTTCCCTGAAAGGGAAAAATCATATCGGAGAAATAGTTTTAACACAGGTTTTAGGTAGGAATCATTGCTTGTTTTTGTTATCCATCTATGCATCATTTTTGTTTTTTATTAAATGACAAGCCATAAGTATATTAATAACAATTGTTTATAATTCCATATATACCTGTACAATTTTTAATACCACTTGATGATTGTTTTGAATTATAAATGTAAGTAAAAGACACAAACTGCAGTTTTTGAACAAAAAACAAGAATTCAAAATATAAGAATTCAAAAATTTGAAAGTAAAAATTTGGACCTCAGTTAACTGAGAGTGAGGTCTCCATAGAAAACCTCCTTTCTCAAACACCTGACAAAACAAAAAAAAATGGTAGAAAATAATCCAAGACTATCCTATTTTAGTTTTTTCCAAAAGAAATCTTAGAGAAAAAATGGATCTTACAATCAAGCATATCCTAGTCTTATAAGAAGTGATTAAAAATAGAAGATGATAGCACTGTGGGATTAAATATGCTCTAAGATATATTTAAAATTTTGAAATATACATTTATTGTTGGATGGCTTAGAGTTGTATTAGTTACCTTTATTACTACTGACCCCTGACAAGGTGTCTTACTGTTTTGTGCCAGACACCCACAAGACAACGGTGACATGGTTCTTTAGCTCACAGTTTTGAGAGGCTTCAGTCCATTGCCAGCTTGCTCTAAGGCAGGATACCATGAAAGAGGGGCACTACAGAGGAGAAACTGTAGCAAGTGAGTTCAACAACCCTCATCTGTCTTTTCCAGTCCAGTAGGCTCCTTACCCTTCGGCGGGCAGCACTCACCCCCAGGGAAGGGCAGTCAATCTCAGCCTCACAACCTTAACCCCAGCATCACATCCTCTATGCATAGACTCTGCCTAGAAGCCCCACTTAAGACCCTGAGGCTTTGAGGGGACACCTAGATATCAGCCGTAACAAGCAGCATGAAAGTGAGTGTTCTGAAAAGAAAAACTAAAAAAAGAAGAGACCAATAAAATAGAACTGAAAAGTATTAAATGAAAAGTATTAAATTTTTAAAAAAAGAATTATTTTTTCTTCTTCATATTCTGTATGGACTTAGAGTTTAGTATCTCAATACTTGATGGAAAATACATGTTCCATGTTATGTCTGTGATATCTGATATTTAGATTAATAGTGTGGGTAAACCGAACTGCCTATGTTGCAGGGTAACAATAAGCTTCTCTTCTGGAGAGTTAACAACCTAAGCTTGCAGATCAAAAATTGGAGAAAAAGAAAGGATGCAAGGTCAGCCAACATCCTGGCCCTAGTCTTTCAAGGCCAGTGAAGCCTCAGGACATAGGGGAACCTATACTGTAACATCATGTAACTCAGTTGTGCCCCAAATTTTCTGATCAAGGAGATTATGGGGCCACAGAAGAATGTGATAGATGATGTATAGTGTGCCTAAGGAGAGTCACATGGAGAGAAAACTTTCTCTCAGGCTTCCACAGACAGCAAATTGGTCAAGCAATGGCCATGACTCATTCACATGGCTGACACTGACAAAGAGTCTACAAAGTGCTATACAGAGTTACAGAGTAAACCCTGAGGGTACCTGACTGACCTTATCAGGTACAAATGTTACATTTCTTGTTCTATAGGCTTTGCTTGAACTCTTAACCATCTGGCAGAAAAGTATAAAAATGGAGGTATATAAAGTATTAATATATTAATATCATATTAATATACTGAGCTGTGAATGGCTCAAGTCAACAACTTCTTTGGATAACTGACTGCTTATCTGTGTTGGATTGTTTTATTTAAAAAATATATAAATAAAATCAGCTATCCCTGTTTTGAAAATCTGTAACATATGTATTGTTTTATGTTACCTGTTTATGTCATTTTTTCTATTTGTTTTTGCTTCTATTTTTCACTCTTCAAGTTAAAATACAAATAGATAAATTAAAAAAATTAAAATAAATAAATGAAAGGGGGAAAAACCCAAGAGATTACTTAATTCTTTTAAAACTAATAAAATATTTACAAATTAGTAATTTTAAGCAAGAAAAAACAGAGAAAATTCCAAATTTAAAATATTGTGGTTGATTAAAGGAATATAACCATAGATGTGAAGGACATTAAAATATTGATGGGGATGGAGTAGAATCTGCTGCTTTTTTTTTGTAGTATTCTATCTGTTCCCTAAGTTTTTCTTTGAAGAAAAACTTGTCCATTGTCCATGTTTCATTCTAGGTAAGAGAGTTTCTATCATCAACTCCAGGTCTTAACCTATAAGTTAAGACAATGTATCAATTTACTCTTTGCAAACTTCTATCCCAGCTCCCAAAACTGCTTTAGAAATTGGACATGTTAGTCAATTTAGGCTGATAGGAGTCAGGCTGGGAGTTTTGTCAATAGAGTTGGGAAATACTCTGCATTTCTTCTAGGCATGAGTTGAGCACACACAAAGCTAGAGTTTGTAGGAAGCACCATCCAAGGAGTGTCTATGTTATTGATTTCACGCACTTATGTATTTGAACAGGGTCTCACTATATAGCTTGAACTTGTGATCCCCCTGTTTTCGGCCTCCCCAGAGCAGGATTACAGGCATGCACCTCCTTACCTGGATGCAGTCGCCTGCTCAGCATGCCCCAGGGGCAGGGCTGGCCCTGGTCCCCACATCTATGTTATTGAAATTGAGTTCAAGATAGATCACAATTCAGTTGAGCTTCTTGTCTTAGCTCCAATTAAGTGGTCCCTCATTTAAGTGAAAATCAGTGAAGTAGAGACATTGTATTTATTTGACTATCTATATATCTATATATCTATATATCTATATATATATATTAAGGCTTTATTAGCTCTTCCCACACTCTCATAATCCTTTCCCACTCTTTTAAAAACTCTTCTAATGTTTGTAATCATTTTCTAAATTTGTAAACCTATGCAATGTTAACAACATACATATACTATACAGTGCTGTGAAATCCCACAAAAAATCTGTAATAAATAATTTAGATTAATATTTTTTAGTTCAATGCCTGGTTGTGCAAAAAAAATTTTTTTTTGAAAACCTGCGAAACAGGGCCCCAGATCCAGCACAGCTCAGTCCTTGAATGAGAACTCTAGGCCTGCTGTGCTACAGAGAACTTTCCCAGTGTTCTCTGATTCTGCCCAGCAGCCCCAGACCCAGCACAGTTTGGCCAGCGGTGAGTGAGAACTCCAGGCCCGCCCACACTAAAGAGACCTTTCCCAGCGTTAATTCCTGCCCTGCCACCCCAGACCCAACACAGCCTGCCCAACCCGCAGTGCTAGAGAGCCCTTTCCCAGGGTTCTCAACTCCTGTCCTGTGGCCCTAGACCCAGCGCAGCCTGCCAGGTGCATGAGAAGATCCACCACTCTTTTGGGAGCCCAGCCAACCCGCCAAAGTCCAGGCCTGGTGCGTGTATGAGAAAGCTTCTGTGCTCTCCTGCCCCCTCCCATACCCCTCCACACCCAGCCCAGGCCTGACATACAGGCCTGGGGAGAAACTCTGAGGCTGAAGTCCTTGCAATGAGACTAGGGTCAAAATCACGCAGCTAATTGAGAAGCAGAGCATCTTGCCAAAGGGGCACAACAGGCTCACCTCCAAGGACAGCAACAGGAAGGAGGTGAGCACAGCAGCTAGACCCAAGCCACGAAAAACTACATGAACTAGAACTTGGTGTAACAATACCTGAATTTCATAAGGTGCTAAGGTTAGAACTGCACCAAAACTCTACACCAAAAGTCAGAGGACAGAGCTATATATAAGTCATGATAAAAACAAGGAGACAAATGCAATCTCAGGCCTCGAGTCCACCAATGATAAGTGTGGAGGGCACTAAAATGAACGAATTAAGAGAGTCAGAAGCAAGGAAACAACAGCAGAAAGGTATAGAGAAATTCAGACCAGAATTAATGCTTGAAAGAAAAAAAGAATTTTTTGAATACATAGCATCAGAAGTAAAGAATCAAATCCAGAAACATATGGGGGAAACCCAATATGTATGTTATAACACAGAACAAGCACAAAGAACACTATTCCAGCTGAAACATGAATTAACAGCATCTCAGGCAAAGAAACAACAGCAAAAGAGTAAAGAGGAACTCAAAACAGAAATAATTTCTGAAATAAAAAAAGAAATTTTTGAAATCATAACATCTGTAGCACAGAATCAATTCCGGAAATACATGGAGGAAACCCAATTTGGAAAAAAACTCTGCAGTAAAAGAATTAATAGCTACCTCTAATGAAGACATTGACAAAAAAAGAGGAGATTAGAAATATGATAGATTCCTTGCATGAGCAATACAGGAAAGAAATAGATCAAATGAAGCAGAGTCAAAGAGATATAGAAGAACTTAAAATCTCAACACGAGTTTACAAAACCATTTGAGTGAAAGCGAAGACAGAGTCTCAGATCTTCAAGACACTGGTGCAGCTACTGAAAAGGTGAGAAAACCTGTGAAACAATGAGCCCACAAAAGTTGAGCTGCAAAATAGCAAGGGACCACTGTACATCCGACACAAGCATGGTCGTCATAGTTACACAGTTCCATAAATTTCTTTGGGCTACCAGGCAATTTAGAACTTTGTTTTCAGTTACTTTCAACCAAAACAACTCTAATAATCTTTTAGCTTACATGAAATTCATGTCAATAAAATTTTAACTTCTATGTACAGGAAGAAGAAAATGACCAAGGAAGACATCTTTAGATCTAAGATCTAAAGATGTGAAAAGCCAGTTACACTCTCCACCTGTACCTATTCTTTCTCACTAAATTCACCGACTCAAGTGGATGAGTTCTCTCTTCTTTGGAGTGGATAATTTGTATGAGTTACCGTGGCCTGATGCAGCGGCTTTCAGTCTTATCCCCTGGCCCCAGGTGGCTCCTGGGCCTTGAATTGAGGCTAGTCCAAATGGAAATGGGCCTAGAGTATGGCATGTGTGCTGGATTTTGCAGACATGATTTTAAAAGAGAACATAACACACTTTAAATATTTTTTAGGCTGATTACATGTTCAACTAATAGTGTCTTGATGTGAATTACTTAACTCCATATGGTTTTTATTTTTAAAATACGGATGGAAACAATATCTTAGACAAAAAAAAAAAGGTTACATTGTTTTTACCATATATGTCCTGGACAGTCCATGTCTAAAGCAGACATGTTGGACCTGTGACCTCTGGATCCTAAGTGACTCTGTAAATCTGGAAATGTGGCCCTATACGGTCAAAAACTTCTAATATTATTATGTGATTTTTGGCAATACTTTTCATAACATGTGTGCACAGTGTCCCCACATGGCAGGGTAAGGCCCTGCTGGAAAGCTGGAGTGGAGGGCTCTGTGGAAGGCTGGCTCCTGCCCACCACACAGGCACTTGAATGGTTCCCCAGTGGATCCTGAGTGGATCAGATCCTACAAGTGGATCAGATCTCGCATGACTTTCTAAGTAGACACTGGGATTATTGCTAGAGGGATTTAGCCTACCTCGGGTATATGTCTGTGAAGACAAGAGATGACTGGCAAGCAATCACTCAAGAATTCTTATTTCATTACTGAACATCAGCGTGTTGTGTTATTTTCAATTTAATAATGAATATATACAATGAGGGTTTGTTACTTCCATATACATTAACTGTACTTCATATTTCATATCTATATTTTGTATTTGCCCCAACACAGTTGCTCTTTCCTTGACAAAGCCCAGGAGAGCCAAAATTTTGGACATTCAAAACCTCATACATATATATATATATATATATATATATATATATATATATATATATGCATATGTATATATCTATATTTAATTTTAAGAAATACATGTTTTTCTAAGTTTTCCTATGAACTGCAAATATATATCTTGCTTTGTTAACATTTATAAATATTTAAAGTAAATGAACTGAATCATAATGCTTTTATGTGTATGGACCACTATCTTATATCTACTGAGCATAAAAGTTAAAATCATAAAAAGTGGGCTTGTCACTGAAGAAACAAATATATTGACACACATATATAGGTTCGAGGCTGAGCTTGACTCCAAGCTCTAGTGATATCACCAGATCCATGATAAGGATTTTGAGTCGTGCTATTTTGTGGCTCTGCCTTGTACCACTAGTTTCAGGCTGTGTGCATAACAACACAAAACTAGCAGAAATGGGAGCTCTGGTAGACCTCACACATATATTACTTGGCTGGAGGTTTAAATTGAGACACTTCTATTTTCTGTGCAGGAAAGCAGAGGACTGATTTTGTATTTAAATATGTCATTTGCATTGTAGCACATGCAGCTAGTCATCTTTATTTTTTTTTTATTTTTATTTTTTTATTTTTTTATTTTTTTTGTCTTTTTGAGACAGGGTCTCACTATGCAGTTCAGGCTGGCCTTGAGCTCACTTTGTAGCTCAGGCTGGTCTCGAACTTGCAACAATCCTCCTGTCTCAGCCTCCCGAGTGCTGGGATTACAGGCATGCGCCACCACGCCCGGCCTCATCTTTATTTTTTTTAATAATTTTATTGAGAAAGAAGTAGCAATGAGATAATTACAAAACAGGTTAGTAGGACAGTTACAGTAATTAATATAATGCATATTATAGTAGTAGTTATTCATAGTACAATATGCAGACTTGATGTCTAAACAATACTAGTTCAAAACTTTTTTCTCATTGAACTAAGAGAAAGTAGATACATATCTATGCTATTTTGTATATACAGATATACATATTTTTTTCACTAGAAAATGGTCCCTCATTTATATCACCCTTTTTCATCTACTTTTGTCAGAGATGAGTATTCCATTGCCATTCATATACTGTCAGTACATGAATTCAGCCAAGTAATCTAATATAGTCCAGTAGTCCATAATAGTAGTGGACTATCTGCATGACTGGCAATGTCAGAAGTTGTTGACTTGAACCTTTTACAGCTTGGCATATTAACATGGCTTTACTTTTTATACCTTGTTTTATATATAAAAAGTATACATTGTTAAGACCAAGATAAAGCAAGACCTATATAACAAGAAATGTAATTTTGTATATGACAAGATCTGTCAAATCACCTCAGGACTTACACTTAAACTCTGTATAGCAGTCTGTAGACCTTTTGTCACTGTCAGCCATGTGGATCAGTCATGACAATTGTCTATTTGCAGATTTTTATAATAGAATTTTGTGATTTGGTTGTTGTAATGAATAAGTATAATTTTCTCCAAGGTTGCATCCATTCACCTTATAGTGAGTACAGGTGGCTCAGTAAGGATGGTGGGGAAGTATAAAAATATTCTTTTTTTTTTTTTTTTTAAAAACAGTATCTCAGTATTTAGTTCAGGACTGCTTGGATCTCACTGCATAGCCCAGGCTGACCTCAAACTCATAGGAATCTTCATAGCTCAGCCTCCCAAGTGCCTGGAAAATGTTCTTGAAGGACATTTCTTTATTCTGTTTCCTTCTGGTGGGCTCAAATGCATGTGCTATGTCTAGTTCCAGAGGATTCCTTTGACAATGGTATGTATGGACGCTCACAGGCCAATATCATGAAAGGGATCTGAATACCTAACAAGCATGAAACTTTCATATTAGGTAAGCTGGCTCGATTATATGAGAGGTAGAAATTTGTATTTGTTCAAGCTACTGACACTTTAGAATATCTGTTACTCAAAAATGAACCTATTTTTTCTGTTATGATTTCAAACTATCAGTATTTTATAAGATCCAGATCCCAACACTAAGGAACAATACAACACAAATTTATTTGCGTTTAGTTTATAAAATAAGTATTTAGCTGAACGTTACCTCTATCTTACTGTATATTTATTTTGCTCTTCTTCTTCTTCTTCTTCTTCTGCTTCTGCTTTTTTTTTTCTCTCTCTCTCTCTCCCTATCATTTGAAAGTGGGTAATTTTTGAGTTCAGGATGTGGCTTTGGATGGCCTCATACTGGCATTGATCATCCTACCTCTGCAAGGATTACTGATGTGTGTCACCACGCCTGGCTCCTGTTTTTCCTTAAGTTAATTCTTTATACTTCTATTTGAACGTTTGCAAAATCTTCATGTTTAACAGATTATTATTATTTAGACTGGGCTGTAGCTTGAATCTGGGGTGTGCCCCAAAGATCCACATGTGAAGATTGATTCCCAAGATTAGCACATTTAGAAAGTGTTGGACACTTTGTGCAAGCTAGAGCCCAGTGGGAAAACTTTAGGCGCTGAAGCTGGACCCTTGAAGGAGCTAGTGGGACTTCATTCCTTCAACTTTTACTTTCAGCAGTTGACTATGAGATGAATAGCTTTCCTGTGCCATATACCTTCTAGGCTATGAAGTCCTGTTTCTCCATAGAAGCAAAAGCAATGTGGCCTCCAGACTATGGACTAGAAATGCAGAAATCATGACCAAAAAAAGCTTTCATAGTTTGGGGTTTTTGAAAAGAGAGTAATACAATGCAGGGCACATAAAAGATTCTTTTATGATGAGTCACCCAAAGAATCATACAGAGTGCAGCAAATCTGTCCACATACTAAAGACCAAAGTAGCCAGCTGAGGGTTTGGATCTTAATATCATGTGTGAATCCAGCTGAAAACTTAGAGCTCATAAAAATGTCTTCTGCAAGTCCAACTGGAGGATTAGAGCCTCTGATATGTCCCACAAGGGCCCACTTTACAGATCTGCTCTGAGAAGGCCTAAGTTCAGTGGTAGAAGCTAGAAAGTCTGGGCCAGTGGGATGAAGGATTTGTATTAGTAGGCTGAGGGATATGCACTGGACCCAGGAAGCAACAATCAAAGTAAGAACAAGAGCTACCCTCCAAAATACTATAGCCATCTCCAGCAACAGTGATGTCCTGAGCTCCTCTGGTGACAAGAAAGGCATGTTTTCATCAGAAAAGCTATCATGACAAGCTTCTGCAGGAGACTGAGCAGTACAACATCTTCCCCTCTGGAGCCAGGAAGCGATACTCCGGGTGAAACCAGAGCTTCCCCAAAATGAACCACAGCCATTCTCAGTGACAACAAGATCTTACCTCCTAAAGAAAAGATCCTAGCTCTCCTCCAGGGAGAACAACCAAATTCCAGCATAAGCAGTTACTCCAGCAGAATAACCCAAGGGAACCAGCAGCTTCCAATAGCCCACAACAGCTTCTCCAAAGAACCTTCCTAACAGCTTGTCTTTTTCCCCAGTTCTGCCTCTTATGCTGCTGGCAGCAATTTTCAGGGGGCCTCCAATGCCCTGCACTACACTGGTTCACTTCAGATGGGTGTAACAAGTTCATCACCAGCTGGCAATCTACCACACATTATAAGTTATCTCTCATAAGTTATCTCAGGTATTTTCTATAGTAATGGAAAGTTGAGTAACACAGATGGCATTATGTATTCTATAATTTTGAACATTTCTTTTAAAAGGCAGTTTATCATTATGTAATTTGTAAAGTGTCACCTTGATTATCAAAATCTACACATATTCCTATTCTGATATTTGATATTAACACTTTTACAGTAGTTGAGTTAATGAGTAAACTTGTCTAAAGTTCTGTGAATATTTAGACCAATACAATATTTGTTACTTTAGAGCTATTAATAATATCATGACCATCAATAAAAATATGTGGAAATATGTATATACAAATATATTGCAAATGCACTTTTTTGTGATACTGGAGATTGAACTCAAGGTCTTGATGTGAGCTATATCTCCAGCCCTTTTCTTTTTACGTAGGGTCTCTCTAAATAACTGCTGCTCAGCCTGGGCTCCCAAAGTCCTTGGGATCACTGGGGCGAGTCAACAGGCATGGCTCAAAGTATACAAATTATCACTAATTCAGTGAGAAAGTAGGACAACTGTACTAATGCTCAGACCAAAGGGAAATGACTTTGTCTTTCAGTTAGAGTTCAGGAGCTTTAGTGTGCTG
Organism: Ctenomys sociabilis; assembly: GCA_004027165.1. Taxonomy (NCBI): domain Eukaryota; kingdom Metazoa; phylum Chordata; class Mammalia; order Rodentia; family Ctenomyidae; genus Ctenomys; species Ctenomys sociabilis. The sequence goes on from PVKA01005773.1 coordinate 49,185, forward strand.
GTGTTAAATAATCTTAGACAAATGCTCTTTTCAGCAAGGAAAGGATAAGTGAATCTGGGAGAGCTGCAGGGGGCAGTAGACGTGAGTTAAGTTGAATACTTGGAGAAAAAGTTCGTGGTCAAAGGGTCTTGCCAGACCATGGTGGCAGTGATACGAAATATTCCCATATGGGAATGTGAGGCTTCAGAGAAAAGAGAATCAATGATGTTGAATAGGAGAACTGATGCTGGAGCTGCCTACAGGTAACTGTAAGAGTGGAAGCAAGTCGGTTGGAAGAAGATTAAGGACAATTGGATAGAAATTTTTAACCGTACAGGTCTTTGGTCATAGTCGCTGCAGGGTTAAAAACTCATCGGTGTGATTTGCTATGAAGGGCAGGCTAGTGGGCTGAAGAACTTAAGAAAAAAATTTAGTAGAGAAAAAAAGGAGTAGTTTTTCATTATCAAGCTAGTAATGAACTGGCCATAAACAACATTGGTAGAATCAATGAAGAGAATTCTAAGAGGACTAAAGCACAGGGGTGAAAGTATCACTTAAATGCAGCAGGGCTGCCAAAGAAATATTATAACTTTTTGTTTTCTGGGCTGGCTAGCCTGCTCTGAGGGCAGGGCTGGCATGCCTAAGCTTGTGTAAGCAGGCGCTTTAGACCACTGAGCTATCTTGCCAACCACTAAGCTACCTTGCTGGCCCCAACTTTTCTAATGTTTGAAGATGGATAAAATACAAACATGATGAAGAAATCACTGCTCAAACTGGTTATTAGTCTGATTGACAGCACAACAAATAATATTAGTTGAGTGGGTCCCTCCTAAGACTTTGTCTCTAGGAATCACTAGTTATAATTTGTCTTCCATAGTGGAAAATGTAGTTTCTTTTTACTATTATAAAAATGGAAACAGAATAATTGTTTTAAACTCTGTTTTCATTGCAAAGCATGGTTTAATCTGAATGGTATGGAACTGGATTGCAGCCTAGTGATAAAGCACTTCCACCAGCCCCTGAGAGGAACACATTTGCATTTTGCAAGTGTGTAAGACACAAGAAGGAGCCTCTTCTGCCAAGTCACTTCACTCACTAACCCAGAAAGCATGTTCTAGTGCAGTCAAGGTAGAAAGACGAAGGCTTACTTACAAAAATATTTTGGTTCCACATATGAATTTGGTTAAGCTCCCTGCTATGTGGTGGAGGCATTAGAGATATGTGCACTTTTGGTCCAGGTGGTCGAGTTTTATTTTAATTCTGGTATGATCCAGGTGTTTCTTTTCCATGCTTGGGAACACACATAAAAGGTCAATGAACTCCAGAATACATCAGAGTGGAAATATTTTTTGAATTATTGCTTTGAGTTAGTTTTTCAAATGTTTTATATTAGGAAGAATGTAAAATATGATTTTTATTACTTGTGTGATTTTATAGACATGTGTATATTTTATGGCAGATTTAATTAGATTTATATTAGAATACATACATGGATGTGAGCATGTGTATATATCTATCTGTATAAAATTAGAGCTGTTTAGTACCTGGAAGTCTTTTAGAACTTTTTGAAGAAAATCAAGAAAAGAAAAAGCAAGGAGAGTATGGCTCTATTTTCTAGGTGATTCAGATCGATGAGAGCCCAAGTTTCTTTGCTTCTGTACCACACAGACTCGCAGAAATTAATATCATTCCTTCTGCTTTATCTTTCAAGAGAAAAGTTCTCATGCAGGTTGATATTGTTCCTAGGAGTGTTGGAAATAAAAGGAGAGTGCATGTTTATTGAAGAGTTTTGTACATTTTATTGAAATCTAGGCACTGTTACAGTACTATATAGAGCATAAAGTATTTTTATATACACTACCTCCTTTGAATTCTCACAAAAAAACAAATTATAATTTCCCTACACTTGCCCATCTTGGTTAAAATTAGATTTTCTTTTTTTTTCCAGAACCGGGGGTTGAACTCAGGCCCTTGCACTTGCCAGGGAAATTCTTATTCCACTGAGCCATCTCCTGTGCCTCATGGTTAATATTGGTTTGTATAGCAATTTATGATATATTTATAGGTTGGGTCTCAATCTTGAGTTCATTTTATATATTCTTTATCCTTTTCTTTACAAAATTTATATTATTGTTTCTAATTATGTATTCTAGAATCCCTAATGCTAAGGAAAGCAGATCAGAAGCACAAGCTTAACAACTGCATAGTTTCTCTTACAGGAGAAGCCAAAACCTCAAATAAATCAAAGAGAAAAATGAAAAAAGCAACAGCAGGAAACAGATCTTTGACAAATGGATAATGGGATAAGATTAAAAGATGAGATTAAAAGAAGATTTTAAAAGAATATTCTCAAGGACATATACCAAATACCCATAATAATGCATTTATAATGTACTGCAATATACTAAAAAAAATCTTGCATTTATACAATTCCTCCCATCTATCCTGGCTCCATTATTCTTGTCTTTGTGCTATCTCAAGGAGTTAGTAGATATTTTTTTGTTTGAATCTATCAAATTTGGGAGCAATTTATTACCCAAAAGTAGTTAACTAATAAAGTTCTCTTAAATTTTCATTATTTAAAGTGAAAGAATTTCGTTATTATTGCCCTGAGCAAGATTAGTTAGAATTAAATTTGAAAAGAGGAATATAGAAACAAAAAATATTTTTATTATTAAAAATATCCAGAATATTCAGTAGTTTAAGTTTACTTGGTTATGTGATAACCAATGTCTAATATCGGATAATTAGTTCTCTGCTGTGCTTTCTTTCCTGTCTTTATTCCCTGTGATTATCTTTAGCATCCTATGTACTAAATTAGGAAAGGGAATTTAGAGAATGAAAATGATTTCAGGAAAAATTAAATAACCATGTTCCTGTACTTCCAGGGGCCGTGTCTCACAGGACATTGTCAAAACAGTGCTCCACATTCATGACCTTGTAGGCGAGACCAATGCAAAGAAAAGCGACCACTATCACAGCAAGAACAAAAACCCGTCTCCAGTCCCTTGTGCATCAGCTTTTCTACTTAGAAGTTTCCACTCTCACTGGTGACCTCAGGCCCTTCTCCTCTGCCTACTCCCCACCTAGTGTTGTCCCTCTGTCCCCTACCCCATAGAAAGGTCTGTGCTTGCTTGGTTTACACAAAACTGCACTGAAGGAGGTTTTCAAGATTTGTTTCTGTAAAAATTCTAGATAAACTTTGATGCTTTTAGATATACTTGATATTCTGATATCTGCAATTATTTCTTAGTTTTCGGACGGGATGGGTCTGGCAATCCCTGTAGTTATCACCTTCCTGATTTGTAGCAGTTCCACTGGGTAAACCACAGAACATACATCATCCTAATAATAATCCCTCAACTGAAGTCACTTCTGGAATAAAAAAGTATCATCATTGGAAGTCCTCGATAGGCTTCATTGTTCCCTACAATGTCCTATTACGAAGCCACAGCAAAAACACTTACAGCTAGCCTTCTTGAGTGCTAATTGTCTTGCATTAACTTATAGGCCCTTTCTCATTTACATATTATAAAACTTTTAGTTTTCAATACTTTGGTGGTGACTTTCACCAAAACAGCCATTTCAAATAGTTTTCTTTAGAAAAGTTGAAACTTCTGATTAAAATTCTAGCTATACCTATCTGTCTATGAAAGTGGATACATATAAGTAGATAAATAATTTATGCATGCAATTTTTAAGTAAAGCGTTTTATTTATCATTAAAATTTGTTTTGGTGAGTCTTAAGGGAATAGTACACTCTTTTTAATATTTCTGCAATTTAATTTTGTGAAAAGCACAGCTCATTTTCAAACATTGTAGACACTAGCAAATCAAATGTGAGTCTTTGAGCATTTTCATTGTGTACAAATCTTCCTTGGTTGGCAGAAGGAGTTCTGAAAAAGCAAGAGACAGAAGTCAAATGATGATTGTATACTTAGTTTATGAGGGGTTTAGAGGTTCTGAAAGCCAGTAGCAGAGCTCCCTTTCATTTATAAAAGCCCAGAATGTCAAAGAGAAGTGAAAGGATATTATAGTGGCAGGAGACCGAAGTTGAAGGATAGGCTGGTGGAGAAGGCGGAGGCCCATGGAGGTTTAAGGTAAATTCAGGGAAAATCGATTTGAGCGGGTTGTAGGTTATGGTGAGAAAAGAACAGAATTTCTGATCATTTCTCTCCAGTTAGAAATTCATAATGCATCTTATAGTTCTTTTATGATCTTTAGAAATGTGCTATCTGGCTTTATAAAGGAGTGTTTACTGAATTAAGAACAAAATTAGAAAAAATTAAAATAGGCCTTATTTCCTAAGATTTTTACCTGTTTGTACACTAGTTCCATTTTTCTTAGGTGTTACCAAAACAAATATAAGGAGGAGCAGAAAATAAGCAGAAATATTTCATAACCCAAAGTGCCATCACCCAATAGAGTAATAATTTATATTTACCTTAAGCATATTGCATCTGTTATGGAAGCAATTCCTGCAATGTGGAACCCAGGGAATCAGTGTTCAGGAACAGGTTAGAAATAACGGTTTCACATCCCAAATTTTTGATGATGTAAATTATTAATAATGTACACTCTCAATGTATAAGTTTTTATTTATGCAGTTAAACATGTTTCCATGTCATTTTGAGAATTTTAAATAAACATTCAAATAGCTTTGCTATAAAATAAAAAAAAGAAAAGAAATAGCAATCAGATAGCTCAAAGGACTAAGTGCCTGCTTAGGCAAGATCAGGGACCAAGGTTTGATCCCTGGAACCACATGCCATGCCAGCCCTGTCCCCAGAAGTGCTGAGCTGGTCATTGAGAATGGACATGGTGGTGCACACCTGAAATCCCAGCACTGGCGAGGATGAAAACAGGAGAATCACTATGCATCTGAGCTGTGCAGTGAGACCCTATACCAAATACATAAAAGAAAGAAAGAAAGAAAAGAGAAGAAAAGAAAAAAGAGAAGAAAGGCCAGTGATTGAGTTCCACTCCCACATGCCCTAAACAGAAACTCTGGGCTGGGATTCTTCACTGTCCCTTAACAGGTCTCTCGTGATTCTGATGTATGCGTGTTGAAGTCTGAGAAACTCTGAGTTAAGAGATGTCAGGTGTTCCAGCAGATGCACCTGCTTCAATAGCTGAGGTCAAAAAGGGTGAATAATATCTCCTTAGATAGACGCTCCAGGCAGGCTACGCTTCTGGAGCTCTGATCCCAGGATGTACTCTCCCATTTTGTGTCTGCTGCCTTTATCTTATCCATCTATGTATCTTGGGGGTCATTTCCACTGTCCTCATCTAGAGTGGGAAAACTAAATTATTTGCTCTGACCATCCTTTGACTACATCTAATTGCAAAGAAGGCTGGGAAATACATGCTAGCTTTGTGCTGAAAAGTGTATGCAAACCTGCATGACCATTTGCTCACTCTGCTTATGTATCAACATTGTTGCTTTAGTTTTTCTATTGAACAGTATAATTTTTATTCTCACAGATCCATTTATTTTTAACGTATGTTCATAGCCTAGTTACAATTTCAACACCATTGTATATTAGATACTATGGTGTCTTCTTAAACATGTCACAATTAAATATTAGGAACATTTACTTTTTAAATCTTGTCAGTTTCATCTTTAAAGGAAAGTCTCATCATTATTCAGGTTGCATAATGGTCACAGACATCTAAATTAATTTAGTGGAAGATTTTATTTCTTTATTATCTCTTATATGCCATACCTAAAAGCTAGAAGAGCCACAGAAATTTCTATAAACACTGATCTTATTTAAGTAAGGGAAAGAAACATTGCTGGTAGACAACCTACCATTTGGTAAGCTCTCCATGCTAATTCTTCAAAGAACGCTCTTTTCTTTTCCTTCATTTTTGGATTCCTGCCAGAAGATAAAAAGTGTGAGCCACTGAACCTGGTCTTGCAGAGACACAACTGAACTCCTAGATAACTTAATAATCCTGCTTTACCTCTTTGTCGTATTGATTTATTTATTTACTTGTTGGAGTGGAATGCATCCATTCAAGTGTCCTATGAAATGAGGTTATGCAGTCATTTTAGGATTGTATATAGTGTGTGTGTGTGTGTGTGTGTGTGTGTGTGTGTATACTTCTGTGAAGCAGACATTGGCCAAAACAAAATTTCATATGTGGGTTTGTAAAGCACTTTAATTTTGTGATTTCATTCTTTATGTTCTTTTGAGTTTTTTTTATTGATTTTAGCAAGAAAAGATAAAATAGCTATGAAACAACTTCATCACAGGTTAACAGGGCAGTTACAATAATTAACACATTGCATATTGTTGTCTTTGTGTTGTTCAGAGGACAAGATCCAGACTTGATATCTTGTTTAAACACTGCTAGTACAAACTTTTCTTCCCAGTGAACTAAGAGAAAGTAGCTGTGTATCTGTCCTAACTAGCTTGTGTATACATATATTTTTCTTCCATAACAAAACAGTCTTTGTTTACACTTTTGCTAAGTTAGTAACACATGACACAAGGTTGCCTAATGACTTATAGCTGACCTTAACCCGACAAGATGTTCATTTCAGGACTGAGGTAGCTTGTTTGCTTTAGGCACTGCGGTCTAGTCCCACCTATACACATTTGATCGATTTCCTAGCTTCCGTGGCTCCCAACATATCCCCTTTTTTGTTTTGTTTTGGAAGAGATTGGTGTTCCACTGCAGTTAGAGAAGCCATATTTGGAGAAATCTTTAAAGACCTTATCATACTTGATGCCAGTCCAAAGATCGTAGGTACTTGAATTCAGCAAAATACCCAATATAGTCCAACAGTCCATGATACTAGTGGGTTATACACACAAATGGCAGTTGTCCAAAGTTGTTGACTTGAGCCTTTTACAGCTCAGCATATTAATATGGCTTTACTTTTTATATCTCATGGTTATGCTTTTCTTCTGGATGGTTAAGACAAAGTTAGAGCATGACCTATATAACTAAAAATGTTACTTTTGCTATGTAACAAGGTCAGTCAAATCCCTGCAGGATTTAACTCTGAAACCAAGAATAGCACCTTGTAAATCTCTTGTCAGTGTCAGCCATCTGGATGAGTCACAGCCATTGCTTGATCAATTTGCTCTCTGTGAAGGCCTGAGAGAAATTTTTTCTCTCTGGGTGACTCTCCTTAGGCACAATATACATCATGGATCACTTTCCTCAGGCCCCATTATCCCCTTGATCAGAAAATTCTGGAGAACCGCTAATGTGGCACCCTATAACTAAGTGGTGTCCAACCTTCTCGCACTTTGTAATTTTATTCTAGCAGCATTTACCTTGTCCATTTGAAAGTTTCTGAAAGTAATGACTTTCTTACATTTTAAGGACATCACCAGTTATGAACTGAAATAACTGTGAGACCTCTGGGGCTCTCTGGATGACTTTGTCCTGCATTTCTAACTGATACTGGTTTCTCTTACAAATATGAGTAGTTTTCAACTTATGTTTGGATTGGTTGTTTATAGTCTTAAACATAGATTTGATTAAAATTGATGTGAATATTGTACCTAGTTTTATAAGCATAAAAGAATCCAAAAATGTTATAGGATGTTTCAAAAACTTAAATGTTGACTCATCATGTTTTACCATTGTAATGGAAGTCCTAAAATTGTAAGAGTACTGAAAAAGAATTTCTTAAGTATTATAATACTAACATTCGTAAATATTTATTGAGTAATCACAAAAGTTTATTGGACTAATGTTGGTTTTCAGTGGTATGTGTTAGGCATAGTTTTACTGAGAAAGGGAACATATAAGAATGAAAATTGATATACAGAACACACAAATTGTATTTTTATTGTTTTCAAGGAATATTTAACCTTTTTTTGAGGACTTAGTTTACTACTGACTAGCACAATGTGTGTGTGATATCAACCATATTTTTAATAGGTGTTTTCACTTTTAAATCTATATCTCCAGATGTGCTTTATTACTTCCTGAATTATTTCCTTTCTATACAAACTGTGAGTGCCACCAGCTTATAACTCAGAACTTTAGTGGTCTCATTTTCTATGTAGTGTATCAGTTATAATAGAGAATACCAGCCAAAGTTCATGATTTTCGTGCTTCACTCCCAACTTTTTAATGTTGTTGCTTATGGTGCAAAACAAATCACACCTTACCTTTATATGTTTCATTTGATATAAAGAATAGTTTTATCAGTTCCACCAACTATAACTGTCACTTTGTTATAGCTCCAAGGTGTAGCCTAATTAATCCCATCTAAAAATGAAGTGTTAAACCACAAATTTCTCTAATTTGTAAGTGCTAGTTAACACTTTTCCATCAAGCCTGAGATTCAAAATAAATTTCGAAAACATCAATGTATTTTTCCCTGCACATTAAGCAGTATAAACATACATTAGTTGACAAAACAAATAAAAATCCTTCTTTCAAATTTCTTATGTAATTTTTAAGTTATTCTAGTGAAGTCCTTGCCACTTTGTTGTCTCTTAATCATCTTACTGCTATTAATGACACTGAAGAACAGAGATGCAAGTAACAGATCTGCAGAGAACACAGAGAAACCACGACTTCTGTGACAAGTTATGACTCACACTTTCTTTCCCATTTTTTAAAAATTATTGAATAGTTTTGAGTTTAAGTCCTGAAAATCCACTATAAAATTCTAAGTTTCCAGAACAATTTGCAGATAAGGGGGAACATAAAAACAGTAATCCAGACTTGGGCAAGGAGATGGTTCTCAGGAAAAGATGGGGGCTGGTGTGTCAGATATGATGAGAAAAGAGACAGCCTGCAAATGGAGTTTTAAGCTATGTACATTAGTGGAAGTTATTGCCATCAATAGCTCAATACTTCTGTAATATTTTTTATGGTAGAACAATTGAACATTTGAAAGAAAATCATGCAGTGCTCCTCAAAACTTGTAAGAGTAAATAATAGTAGTCAATTTTGACTAAATAATTGTGAACTTTTAGTTAGAGGCTATGCTCTCTAAAAGGTTACATTTATGTATGTATATATGTTTGTACATATGTGTGTATGTATGTATGTATGTATTTATTTCAGGGTTTTGCTAAGTTTAGCTATGCTTTGAACTCACTATGTAGCCCAAGCTGGACTCAAACTCACAGTACTCCTCCTGCCTCAGCCTTCCAAGTGCTGGGATTATAGGTTTGCACCACCACATGTGGCTGTTAAATTCTTTTAAATTCAGCCACAATTTAACTTAGAAGGTTTTGTTAATTTAAAAGATTTGGGCTAAGTAGATATCTCAGAGAAGTAAGTATCTGCTTCAGCAAGCTCAGAGACTGGGGTTTGACTCCCAGCACCACATGCTGCGCTGACCCTGGACCTGAGTGTACCCAGGTGGTCCCCGAGACCTGCTGTGGTGGCACACACCTGTAAGCCCAGAGATGAGAAAGCTGAAAACAAGAGGATCAGCATGAGTCCGAGCTGCATAGTGAGATCGTACACCAATCACAAAACAAACAAACAAACAAACAAATAAATAAATAATTTTAACTGGGTTTCTAGATTTCAAAGCCTGAGCAGCCTATATTGAAACTTTTATATTGCTTTCCACTTTGTTGTGTGAACACCAGTTAATTTTAAATGAGAATATTGAAACCATGTTGTAATCCTACTTGATATTACAAAACACCACCTCAGGGGTAGATGTGTAAAATTATAATTCTAGTATTGGATACTTAAAGATAAAAATATTATAGGAAATAAGTATACTGATTAAAACCATTCAGAGTGCCATTAGTTTGAGTGTATTTATAAGGCACTGAGGCAACACCCCATATCACCCTAGAAGAGTAAATGGACATGTTGGCTATGAAGCGGTCTTGAACCATAACTGTCCTGCATGGATCTGATTATACCATAGTGTTTTTGAGCACAAAACCAAAAACACTGAAAAGCATATGTTTCTAATTAAGGCTAATACAGATAACTTTGCGTCTTGACTCTGCTAGTTACCGTGAAACTGGGAAATTCTAGTAAATTCAAGAGTTGAGAATATGTACTCTTTTGTCCTAGACAGTCTTGTTAGAAGCGCACACAGCCGCATTCCTGTTTCCTGAGGTGATGACTACCTTATAATTAATGTGACAGCTCTTACTTCAGAAGACATTTTGGAGATAACCCAGCTTAGTCAATTTCATCTTTCATTAGTAATACTTACAGTAATTATTTCCCTTATTTACTCTGTGAATGTGAATCTTAAATAGAATTATCCTTTTAAATTGATGCTGAAGCTTCTGAATGAAAAGTCACTTTATGAACTCAGATAACACTAAACTTAGGGGGAAAAAGTGTAATCTTGGTCATTGAATTGATGCTACCTAGCTCCCAGAGTGAGATGGACCCCAGGCAGTGGCTGGATTTTTTTTTTTAGTATATTTACAAGTTTACACATACTTCTGACACTTAAATGTAAGTGTTAGAAATTTTGCGAAGTGGTACTTCCCACGACTATTTGAAATGATTTGCTTTCCAAAGAGTCAGTTCAATGCGCATTGAAGTATGTGCACAGAGTAACTTCAAAGCCACATATAAATAGTAATGACTTCGTTTATCCTCTCCATAGACAAAGTAATTGATAATTACCGTCAACTTCTGGACTCACTATAAGACAGCAGAACTTTAAATTATACCTTAAAATATAGGGTTTCATATTTTAATCTTTTTTGTTGAGTTGTTCCAAGTCTTGGCTTGTACCATTTAACTTGTCTGTCTGCAAAATGGGACAATCAGTTAACTGGCGAGTACTTTACAGCAGGATGTTACGAGGTGAGTGTCTAAAAGATCTCTTGATTTGTTGATTTTGATTAATCATACTACATCAAGTAAATCATTAGGGTTTACGTTAATAACATAGGCACAGCCTAATTGTACAAAACAGTAATTCAGTGGTTTGAAGGAAATAACTTTTCTCCCAGAGAACAGTTTTCTTTAGCTCTTTAGAATTTATACAAAATCTTTCCTAAGATTCATGTAAGGAAACATGAAACAGGGGGCAAGCCAGTTGGATTTGGCAGGATTCTACAAATCACTGACGCTTAAGACTAAAGGAGGGTTTAGCAGTGTTCAGCAGGGCTTCTACCCATGTATGTACTTTTCTGTCAGTAACTGTGAAATTACGAAGGAAGTATTTGCCTCTCTTAATAATGAGATAGAGAGAACTCATCAATTTGAACAAGTCAGACAAAAGTGGAGTCTTGAAGGCATGTGCAGAGTCGTAAGTGCTGAAGAGGGGAGAGCTGCCAGATAGTGGCTTTGCGGTGGTCTTTAATTTTTATATTACGTAATTCAAAGTGGCTTTTGGTACAGTATGACATTCAGAGGAAAGACAGGCTAGCATACCAAGTGCTGTTTTCTCTTTATCTGTTATACAAAGTTGAATACTCTCTTCATCTTTGTACTATTAAAATTTGGCAGACATGAAATTATATTGATAGCTCTAAATAAATTAATTTCTAAAATAAAACAACATTTTATGACATTTGAATGGGGTTTCTTGTTGCTAAAGCAATAAGCTTTACTGACACAAATCTGAGTGTAACATATGGTCTCAGCCTTAGGCTAGGGTGTTCCATTTGAATTATTCCAGGCTTTTTCTTATAGTGCTGTGCTTCAAACACGAATCCAATTACCAACTGCAGTCAGGCAATTGAAAGGCTTCAGGAGAAAAACTGTAATGGTGGGGAGGCGGGTAGAGGACTATGATTTGTGTGGTAATCAGCAAGATAAGGTCAATTGTAATAGAATAGACTGGTTTCCAAGACAGAGCTAATGTAGGATGCCTTCTACTCCATGGAGGGATGCTATCGATAGATTTGTTGTTTTCATTATCAAGAATGTCACTTCCTGACAAGATGAATCAAGCAAGTGTGAGGGGCCTGTTGATGGATCGGGTGATTAAAACCTAGGTTGTGGTGAGCAATTAGCAAACCCATGACCTATTTGAAGCTAGAAATGAAAGGTTACAATAAAGGTGCCAGGCAAGTGTCTACCTGAAAAGAATAGATTTGTGTTAAGATTGATTGTTGAGCTCTGAAAAGCTGAATAAATATGCACCTCCTCAACATACAACACTTTTTTATTATTGAATTTCATCTCTGTAGAGGAAATGGAAATGAAAAACTTCCAGTGATCATATACTTATATGTATATTTGCCATCTATTAAACAAGCTTAAAGAGGGAAGCCTGTGAACTCCAGTAACAAAAGAGCCATTTCCTTTGTGTGTCCTCTATTTTTCTTTAAGTTCCTGTATCCAGTCAATTACATAGCCAGACGATTCTTCTTATAAATTACAATAAGGGCAAAAACAAATGGTACTGTGAATCTAATAAAACAAAATGCTTTTACCAGAAATATCAAATATTGTTTTTATAAAGATAAATACTAGGGTTACAGATTGACTTATCCAAGACTAATCTTGTCCAAGTTCCTCTCTCCTGTCTGCCTCTTTGGCACAAACCCATTAAACTACCATGAAACACTTCCTTTTCTAAGCTGACTCAAGAACAAATATACAATTCTATCCTTAGCGTCAGCCAGTCAGGATACTCCAGGTTACCTCAAGTTAGTATATATAAATTACCATAGAAAATCATAGAGAAGGTATAAAGCCTCACACTGGTACTAAAATAAATCTGCAATTTATAAAACTTACTTTACTAAAAATTAAACAAGAAGGGCCAGTGAAATAGCTTAGTAGAATAAGTGCTTGCTTGGCAAATGCAGGGTTCTGAGTTCAATCCCTGGTACCACAAAAACAAAAGTTTGTTTGGCTGGGGAGATGGCTTGGTGGAATAAGTGCTTCCCTAGTAAGCACAAGGGTCTGAATTCAATCCCTGGTTCTGAAAAAAAATTAAACAAGAAAATATGCTTTCCCTTTTGTATAGCATGCTTTTGTGGTTTAGGATTTCATTAGACTCTTTCAATCATTTTTTTTTTTTTTAACGTTTTTAGTACAGGGTATACAGGGTTTCATTGCACAGACCACACTCGCAGTGATCCTCCTGTTTTTAGCCAGCCAAGTGCTTGAGTAACCGGCACGCGCCACCCGGCCCAGTCTCATTCACCATCTCGGTGAACCCGGGGGCGGGGCTAGCACAGTGTGTGTTGCCTGGGATCAAAGCCCTGTCCCTGCGTTGTGCATTGAGCCATCCATCCTGACCTTCTTTCAATCTTAAAAGTATAAAGTACTTGCAAAACGACCATACTTTCTAGCACTGAAACTCTCCCTCCCCCACTGACAGCACTTTATCAATGAAAATTTATCCCTAATCTTAATCCCAAAGAAGGACTGAAGGACCTCAACGTCACATTTAAAGGCTGAATGCTAATAGGACAAAAATGGCTTGTTTAAGCTCTCTGAATATTTAATTAAATACCAAAACCAAGTAGCTATTTAAAAATAATGTTAAAAAAGAAAGATTTATATGGTCTTAAGATATACCTTTTATAAATGGTGTATCTATCGATGAGCTAAACACTAAAACTAGACCAATATATTAAACTATGCACTAAACTAAAATCAAAGTGCACTAAATCTAAATCTCTCACCCTCACTGAACTAAAACCAAAATGGATCAAAGATCTAAATATTAAGACAGAAACACTAAATCTGCTGGAAGAGGAAACAGGTAGAATTCCTTTTTCAATTTTTTCTCCTCTTAATTTCTTACATATTTCTTTCTTTTTTCCAATTTTGCATGCATATATCTGGTAATATGAACAACTCATTGGAAGACAACACCATGTATTATAACGAATACTGTGACATTCATATAACTTCAAGTGAAATTCTGTATGCCTTATGATTTTTCTGTTTCAATCATTCTTTTTACTCTCTCTACAAAGGAAAAAAAAACATAGCTGTATGCAAGGACTTTATGAACAAGACCTCAATCATATGGGAAATATTGCAAAGCATCAAAAACTGGGATCTAATACTGTTAAAAAGATTTTGCTCCACAAAAGATCACCAGCAGTGAAAAGACAACCCACAGAGTGAGAAAAATATTTTTCCAGCTGCTCCTCAGACAATGACTAATATGTAGAATATATGAAAAACTCAGAAACATCATATTCCCCAGATTTAATGATCCAATTAAAAAATGGGCATCTGACATGAGTACACTCTTCTCAGATAAAGAAGTTCAATCTGTACACAAATAAATCAAAAACCTTCAACATTGTTGGTGATTTGAGAGATGCAAAGTAAAACAACACTGAGATTCCATCTTTCTCCAGAAAGAATTTTCTATGATGAAGAAATCAACCAATAGCAAATGATTATAGAGCTGTGGGGAAAAAAATCATCATTCTCCACTGTTGGCGAGAGGGCAGACTGGTGCAACCACTATGGAAATCAGTGTGCAGATTTCTCAAAAAAACTGCAAATAAAGGCTCTGAACTATGCCACTAATTCCCCTTCCTAGTGTCTTCCCAAAATAAATAAAAACATGGTATCACAGTGTATGCCCATATTTATAGCAGCACAGTTTGTAATAGCTAAGTCTTGGACAGCCTGACTGCCCGCAATATGACGAAAGGATAATGACGATATGTTTTGTCTATACATTGGAGTACTACTCAGCCAGAAAGAAGGACTGACTTGAGACATTTTGAAGTAAATGATGCACCTTGAGACCATATCTTAAGTGAAATATGCAATACAGACATGTATAATTATTACATTGCTTTTCTGGTATGAGAAACTGATAGCATAAATAAGAACCAAAATTATAATGGACATTGGAAATGGGAAGAATGTTCAAACTGGAAGGGGAGTGAGGTAGGGAGAAGGAGGAAAAATAGGGAAGAAAAAGTAAATGTGAAACAAATTAAAATTGGAAACAAAGCTTTTGTAAATAAGGAAGGGAGGAAGGGTTGAACAGAAGGGAGTGGAATAGGAAAAAGAAGAATCAAGATAAATCGCAGACAGGCATGAATTCCCTATAATAAATATGATTATTATGCATATCTAAAATGTATTAATAAATTTAATTAATTAAAATGTTTTTTTCTATTTCCACCATACATAGTGTATATTCCACTTTGTATATGAGATATCCATGATGAATCTTTTAAAATATTAAACAGAATTAACTTAACATAGCATAAAATGGAGTAGAACACCCTTAGGAACTTCATGTTTGAACAAAAATAATATTTGAGGTGAGAATAGAAAACACTTCTAAGTGAGCCAGCCTCGGCCTTCCAGCAGCACGTCTCGGTAGCAGCACTCCCTGTGTCGAGCAGCCACCCGCTCGCCCTCGCTGCTTGCTGCTCTTCTCCTGGAAGCTCTCCTGCTCCCAGCACTTAGGGCCAGAGGCTGTGGTGAAGCGTGCTGATGCCGTGCTCCTCCTGGGCAGTTACAAGCGGCGGGAGTCCACCAGAGCTTCCAGAGGCAAAGGTCTGCGTTGGTAGCAGCTACATTGGAGTCGAGTTTTAAAGCACAGCAAAACATACAAATATGTCTCTAGAAAAAGAGAAAAGAAACAAAAATGATCTTTTGGAGTGATGCCAGAGGAAGAAAACTAACGTTTGCTAACACAATCACTTTTACTGTGGCAGGGCAGAGCTTTTTGTGGTCAGCAAAGGAAGGTTTCTAATTGCTTTCATTACCTGCTTCCTCAGCAATTTGTTTTTCCAGTAGTTACAACTACCTGTGATTCGTTATTTGGTGAGAACAGCCCCTGGCTCCATGAAGATTGATCTATCTATCATCTATCTATCTATTTATCTATCTGTCTGTCTGTCTGTCTGTCTGTCTGTCTGTCTGTCTGTCTGTCTGTCTGTCTATCTATCTATCTATCTATCTATCTATCTATCTATCTATCTATCTATCTATCTATTGTATTTGATACAGGGTCTCACTACACAGCTCAGACTCATAATGATCCTCCTGTTTCCAGCCTCCCCAGTACAGGGATTACAGGCCCAGGCCACCACTCCCAGTCTCATTGGCCAGCTCAGCATGCCTGAGGGTGGGGGAGGGGCAGCACAACATGTGGCACTGGTGGATCAAACCCAGTCCCTGAGCTTACCTAAGCAGGCATGTAGTCTGCTGAGCTATCTCACCGGCCCAGGATTTTATTGTTCAAATAAAAGGATGTTGACAATGCTTCTCTTTTTTGAGAGGACACTTTCTAAAGTTCTTTGACTTCCGTAAGCAATTTTATTTACTATAAATTTAACAATGTGTTCTTATCAAACACTGTGAATACAATATTATGTAGTATTCATAATTTATGAATATTATGTTCAAAATTTTTTTTAGCAAATGGATTAAAGAGACAAGGATTATGTGCAACTATCTACTTTCTTTCTGACCTGTTTTTTCTTAAAATCATGTGCATATTTGAAGAACTGTACTAATCTAGAATTAACAAAGCATATGTTAGGCAACCAAATTTCATATATTTTCAATGAAATCCTGTTTTGTATGTGTTTTCTTATATCAGAATTTTTCTACAAGTGTACTCAGCTGAGTAATGCCTTTTATATGTCAATGCCCACTGAAGACAAAATGAAATATGTGCACAATTGTTGCCAAGTATCTGCTAATCTAATTTTTGCCAAACAAACTACATATTAGCTAAAAATTTCAATTGTTATTTAAATAATCAATAAGAAAAAACATAAAGTTTCATATTCCTCGTGGTCCATTAAAGTGCACAATCAAAAATCTTTTGTTTCATTTTATTTTTTCTAAGTAATCCAATTGCAAAATGAATGTGGACCATAGAAATTAAACTGAAAGTGGCATGAGCAAGAATAGCCCACATCTCATAGGAAGGACATCACAAAAGGTGGCTGGCTTCATTGCTGTCGCTTGACATTGGTATTAGTTGCATCTGTTTATGACAGCACAGAGAAACCAGGCTTTGTATGTAGAACTCTCAAAAATGTGAATGACTGATCTCTTTGTAATGTCACATATTTAAAGTCTTTTGAGTCAACTTTGTTCAAGAATCTTCAAATAGGGAGACAGGGAGATAGCTTAATGGAATAAGTGCTTGCCTGGCAAGCACAAGGTCCTGAGTTCGATCCCTGATGCCACCAAAAAAAAAAAAAAAAAAAGAATCTTCAAATAACACCCATATGGAAAAGAGGTTTTCAAAAGCAATCATATATAGTTGTTTATGGCCATAAGACATAAAGTTATTTTATTGTAAACTGCATAATAATTTTTAATTCAAGCTATTCTCAAAAGACAAGAACAATCTTTGGCCCCTTAATTAAATGAGCACATAATTCAATTTCTCCTACACAAAGAAAATTTAGGTTCCTTTACTTAATTCTAATTTTGGCACATTTTGTATTAGTTATAGCCAAGTGGCTAATAGTAACCGTCAACTGAAAATAATCCAAACCCTGGGAACAATCCTAATTAATAGGACAATAACCAAAGAGGTTTGTTTACTTATTATTCTGGAGTAGAATTCCTGCAGGAAGATCACAAAGCAGTGAAAGTTTAACATAAAGACTCAGAGAAAGACAAACGAAGCCCTGAGTATTGATTACACACCATGGGGAAAGGGCCTAACTGGATTAAAATTCTGAAAGTGAGGGCTTAAACGTGAAAAAGAGAAGTTACCATTCCAATGTTTATTCGGGGAAGTAGGAGGTCAGAGGCCAGTCTTTCTGGGATACGAATGCAGGTCTTCAAATAACAGCATTTGAGTCAGAGGGCGACTGTGGTACTAATGTCCAGCACTTACTACTGACGGCTCCTCGAAAGAATTCTGAGTCAAGGGAAAGAAATGTTCATGGAAGAACCAGCTTTCCGAGCCACTCAACCTCACGCTGACACTCTTCACACACTCAGTCTTGTTCCTTGATTTTTACATCATACATTAAAATGTTCTTTAAACACCCAGTATTACCAAGTGTCAGGAAAGCAAGATTATACATACCTTGTTCTGAAGGGGGAAAGGGATTTTTCAGTTGAGTTGTAGGCCACAAAAACTATAAAGTGGTATGATAATTTTAAAATAAAATTGTAGAAAAAAATAGAAAGTCAGTTGATAACAATATCTTGCTAATAAGTTTTTGAGAAACAGAACTTCCAAATACTTGGCGTGCTTTTGTGCTGTGTTTGTTGCAGTTTTTATTTGTGTCAGTTTCAAAATATACTATTTTCTTTTAAAGTCAAATAAGAAAGTGTGCATACTGTTAATTCTACAGCAAATGAAAATTAGTAAGTAACCAAGTAGAGAAAACCTTTATACTTTAATTGTCTGAAGGGTAAGGGCTCATTTCCACCTATGGTTGGGATAGGGTTGATTTATTTCTTCATTAGAGGTCATCTGTGCTACGAGCGGAAGGCTGAAATATTTATTCAGTTGTTGCATATTAAGTCTTATGTAATTAAAGAATCTTAACAAATATAAAGTCTTACACTACATTCCCTATATTAGTGGGAAATTGAAGTCCAGAAATCAGTATTAAATTAGCTCCTAAAGTCTACTTGTACAATGAGAGAGAACTCAAATTGACCTCTTGGTCAAGTTGTATTAGAAGGATTTTACCCTTATTATAATTAAATAAATAACTCTGTTTACATTATTTTTCTTCATAGGCAATTTATGACATCAGTCCTTTCAAGAACCAAAAATGAAGAGAGTCAAATTCCTATTTCAGCAGGAACGATATACTTTGCCTACTGGGGTGCTGGCATTTGGCATTCAGTGTTGGTAGCTTATAATGATTAACATGCTAGTGTATCACATGTCAAAGGGGGTTTCAATGGAGGTTGAAGAGGCTAAGATGAAAAATACATTCAAGTTCCAACTTTTCATAGGTTGTTTGTTACCTGTTCTCCATAAGGAAATTTACCTAAGAGCCCAAGGACAAGAGAAGAGTGGCACAGAACATCATATTTCTTTTTTCAGTCCTGGAATGGATTACATGAACATACAATGGTGAACAAGTTGAGCGATTTGATGCATTCAGTAATGTCAGGGACAATATTTCGGTAAACTTGTTCATTGCGAATAACCTAGCAGCTGCTTCTACCCTATCATTTTTGTATATTCATGCAATTGAACATCCTCCCATGCAAATATATTTTCCCTTTGAATGAAAAAATATGATTACCATAGTGATTCTGAAAATATTCTCATTTAAGAAAGGAAATCCTGTTTCACAAGGGCACGTGGTTTTGCCCTTTACTATGTATTTTTGAATTTCCAGTATAAGTACATTTATCTCTTTGCTGAAATTACTAATGCAAAGCTAAACTATATTTTCTTCTTCATAAAGAGTGGTGATAATTTTCTTGGTTACATCCCAGTTTCAGAGTAACCACAGCAACCACTTTAAGAGACAGAAATAGTTATTACTATGTCCCATCTCTAGAATGTGCAAGTGGTAGAAATGCCGTTCAAGTACATTAAATAGGGATTCTCTCCATGTTAGAAACATTTTTTGGACAATGTTCTTAACATCATTTTTTCTTGAGTAAATCATTATTAAAATTAAAATTTAACTTATCTACTTATATTTTTGTGCTGGATCATTCAAAAGCAATAAAGATAGCATAAGCTGAGCTCATGAGTAACATCCAAGATGACTTGGTATTGTGGGACAGAAGACCTGGGATGCTCTGTGTCACTTTCTAGGAAGAGTCTGCACGGGACCAGACTATTCCAGGAGTGCCAAAAACTCAAAGTGTCCGGTTCTCTTCTCTTGTTTTCTGTTCTATGGCTTCCAGTCATTGTCTACTTTTATTAAACAAAAGATCTAAATTTCATATTCAAAAAAATTATAAAAATTAAGAGTTTCCCCAAGTTATCACCCACTTGCAAACTTCCCTAATATTCTAGTCTTACAGTACTGTAATTTATCTGGCCAAGCCCAAAAGATGTCACTGGTTTACACTGATGACCAGAATGTAGGCTGTACTTGGGTTTCTCCAGTTATTTTACCAGTACCATTTTCATACTCCAAGGTCCAATACAGGACCCTTATATGGTTTTATCAGTCTTTTCTTATCTTTCTAGACTGAAAGTTACTATGCCTCTCATTTTGAGACTGAGTGAGACCTTCTCTCATACAAACTGCTCTGATGACTTCTGGGACAAGATGCATGGAGATAAGGGCACTTCATACCATGACACATCAACAGGGAACACTGGGGGCAACATGTGTGGTGTTGTTGATGTTATCTCTGGTCATTTATTGAAGATACATTTGCCAGTGTTTTCCTCTGTAAGGATACTACTGTCCCTTTTCTATAATCTGTCCTTCATAAATAAGTCACAAAGCTCAGCCAATAACCAAATATGCAGAGGTTATCTCCTGCCTTTAGAAGGTAGTGGTGTCTACTTACTGTACGTAGAATTTATCACTTACTCATCTATTTATTTCAGTCAGTACAGATTCATGCATATTGTGGTCACACAATGCATCATTTTGCTACTTGAACTGTTCCTGCCTTTGCAACTAGGGGTTCCTTTGGGTTAATTTTTAAAAAATGTATTTAGTACAAGTTCTACAGGGTCTCACTACACAGATCAGATTTGTAGTATGCTCCTGTTTTCAGCCTCCCAAGCATTGGAATTACAGGCTTGCGCCACCATACCCAGTCTCAATCTCTCTCTCAGTGCACCCTGGAGGCAGTACCTGCATGGCTTATGTTGCTGGGGGATCAAACCCTGGGTTGATTATTTGGTATCTTTGAAACAGCTTCATCAATTTGTGGTTTTAAGCACTTCCTTTTATTTTAACATTGTCAACTGCTCTGGTTTCAGTTTTTATTTTCTCTTGTCCCCTCTTTAGCCATTCTGTTAAAAGCTATTTTTTTTATTGGCAATATCAAGATTTGTATGCTAGTTGGCTCATAGCTTGTTTTGTTTTTGTAATTAAAGTGATTTCTGAGCCTTATATTCTCCTTTAAAAAGGAGCCAGTGTGTGTGTGTGTGTGTGTGTTTGGGGGAGAGCCAGCGATTAGGTTGATGTGGAGAAAGGAAAGTTGTGTACTGCAACCCTTTCTCCTATTTGTCTCCTTTTACAATGGTTGACTGGAAATACAAACATACATTAGCCTTGGAGTTGACAGAGTGGGCAGTTAGCTAGATCTCCGCTGCAGCTGGGAAAGGACAGCTCAACCAAGGGGGGAGAGGGCAACACTGCAGTCTCATCTTGAATTTGCAGATTCACTACTTCCCACTCAAAGGGCCCCAAGGCTCTCAAAGATGTCTTGCACCTCTAGCTAGTTGGGTCTTGGGTCAAAATATGTGCAATTAGGGGAGTCAAACTGCACATTGACCCCACTAGAGACTATTTGACCTAATTAACCCTCTCTAACTTACTGTTAATGGCATTGCAGTTTTGACCTCCCAGTGAGCTCTGAACACCCTGAAGTGGGCTAAGTTCCTCCACTCTCCTGCAGAGCTGAGGGTGGAGTTCTTCTGATTGGAGAGTGACCCATTCAACAACCTGTCACCACTCTTTCAAGTTCTAGAAAAACAAGAAAGCCAGCCTTCCTCAGGATGGTTGCCTCCTCTGTGTCTGCCTGCGTGGGGTCTTTCCGAGTGTATTGTGCTCCCCCAAATACTGGCTCAGCTTGGCGAAGGAGGCCCTGCCCGCTGCACCCGTGCCTTTCTTCCAAGAATACTATGCCTGCCACACACAGCGTTCCCTCTGCTGCCGTCAACTATTCCTTCTTGAGAATTATACTGTCTTTAATAAAGCGCTTGCTTAAAGCTAAATTGTGCTTGTTTTCCAATACACTGGCTTGCTGAAACTGCAACTTTTGGCTCTGAGTCTCCTTACGGGGGTCTTCTCATAAATCTTCTGGAGGAATCTACATCCAAGAACAAAGACACCTCTGTAGTGTAGACACAACCCAGACTAACAGCTGGAGAGAGCCAGCCATCTGATAACAGAAACACTGAAAAATTCATGTTTTTGTGTCTCATAGTGTAAAAAAGTTACAAGATTATAGTAATAAAACATTTGTGGCAAGAACAGTGTTGTTAGTTTTTGCTCCCAACTGCAAGAACTGGAGTTGCCTTGGACAGAATGCTGGAGGTAGGAAGTATGACATTTTTAGTTGATTTTTTGCAAATCTTTTGTCCATTTCTCTTTGTTTCAAAATCTCTAATGCAAAAACATTCCACTATCCTCACATAACTATCTCTAATGGCATGAAGAAAAATTCATGTTCCCTTTAGCATTTTTTGCCTTTTATCAGGAAGGTATTCTTTTGTAAAAGTTTTCAGAAAACTACTTTATGCCTCACTGGGCAAAATGTTGTGCAGTAAAACTAAAACTGATTATGTACAAAGGGTAGTAGAGTTGACAACACTAGTTTTGAGGCAAGTGAGGATTTATTTCCTAGAGTTTTGAGAGAGTCCCTTTCTTAGACCATAGATATCATTCCATATGTAGATAAAATCAGTGTGTGAAAAAGAACAAAATCATAGATGATTGCTGAGAATTATGCTACATATAGCATTTTGTTCACATAATGTAAATACTAAATACTCTAATTATGAAGACAAAATATTTTTGTTTTCTGAGAAAATGTATTGTACTTCTTGAATAATGAGAAATTATTGCAAAATTGTGGATTTTATATTTGTGATTCTTCTGGAGTCCATTAGCTCAGGTGGTGGGGCAGGCAGGAATCTCTGCTAGAGGGGCAGAGATTGGTACTGCACTGCTTGATGCTCAGCCTGCTGAGAAGAATTAGGAAGGCCAGGGAGGTAGCCCAATAGTGCAAGTTTCTGACAAGCACAAGGTCCTGAGTTCTATTCCTGGCACCAAAAAGCTAGGACATGTAAAGAAATCAAGACAATGGGACATTAATGTGGTATTTTTAAAAACATAGTCCTCTGAGAAATTATACAATGAGCCTAGGATCATTTTATTTATGTCTTCTTGAGATTTGTTTGTGTCTAAGTAAACCTCCACTTTTCAGCACTTTTAATGCTTCCCTCCCATTTAGAGGACTGGCGATTACGGTCCTCAGTGTGTGACAGCACATTGTTCTGAGCCTGCATGCTGCCCCGTATAAAATGACATGAACCACAGGCTTCCTTGGAAGATCTGTTCTCTTTTAAAATACGTTAAAATGTACATGAGGAGTCAAGAAAGGGAAAAGCCATGTCAGCCCAATTAATATCATGTTAATTAGTGAGACACAGTTGGCCAATTCAGTCAAGTTTAGTAGAAAAAGATATTTCTGATTCCTTATACATTATTGTAATTGGCATTTTAGCTAATATCTTAGGAATGAGATAGGGTTTAAAAGAAATTGATTCACTTTCATTACACCTGTAGCAAAGGAAGTAAATCAATCTTAATTTCTGATCCATGGATTATACTTACAGAATTCCTCTGTGCTGTGAATATCTGTCTCCTTTATTTTCTAAATACCACTCAGAACAAGAATAGTTTATCTTAAAAGCAGGAAATCTTGTGTTACACAGTTTGCATACACACTTAAAGTAAATCAAATAATAGAAAGGCAGGTAACCTGGGCTAGGAGGGTGTGGATGACAAAAGTAATCAATCTTCTGCTTTACATGTTCCCAATTTGTTGTAATATAGAGCCATATCAATTGCTGGTACAGTGTTGTACTTACAGCAGTAGTTATTACAACTGTAAGAATTAAAAAAGATCCCTTTGTAAAACTGTTACTGCAGTAGTATACATGAACTATTAAGACATAAAGAAATCTGAGGGCTGGCGAGATAGCTCAGTGGACTAAACGCTTGCTCGGGCATGTGCAAGGACAAGGGCTTGGTTCTCAGTCCTGCATGCCACGGCAGCCCAACTCCCAGGTGCGCTAAGCCAACCACCGAGTCTGTGCATGGTGATGCATGCACAGCACTGGGGAGACTGAAAACAGGATAATCACTGTAAGTATGACTTGCGTAGTGAGACCCTGAACTAAATACATTAAAAAAGAAAATGAATGTTGAAAGACAAAAATTCACTTATCTCAAAATGAGGTGAAAGATTCTTCTTGATTATATAGGAAATTATTCTATCAACATCTGAAGAATCTACAGTTCAATTCTGGCTAGAGAGGACAACATTCCACTGCTTTTGACAGGAAATCTTAGGGGAAAAGCCATGCAGCAACTGTGCAGACTGTGGCAATGCCTGGCTGGTATCGCCGGTGACGGGAAGGGTAAAAAGCCCTGCCCAGGATCCTCCTAAGTCCTGCCAGTTTGGGACAAAGGGTTGCACTCTCGGATCATGCTGCCACTTTACTGATCTTTAACATAACTAAAGAATAATACTCTTTAATGCTAGGTGTATTAGGGCCTGGTAACAACATGGCTTAATTTTTGAGCTTCTCATGATTTTAGCTCTATTGTCACTAATAAAGTTTAAGCATGGTAAAAATACAATAAAGACACTTACTAAGTCTTTGATGCTTTATTTGCCAAGATAATATATATAATACATCTCCAGCTGGGGAAATAGCTAAGCAGCACAAGCACTTTGAAAAGGAGAAGGAAGATATGTGTCCAAAAATACATGTATTAGAGTTTTTGTAACAGCTATATTCCTATCAGTCCTAGGTTGGGAGCAAAGCAAATGCTAAGAAACACATTAATACATGAATACATTGTGATATACTAATACAATTAAATGTTCTGAAAAAAGAAAATATTTATACAACAGGTTACTAGCATTCCATGAATACTGTGTTGCATGAAAACAGTCAAGTATAAAATAGTGGACAGTATATGATTTAAGTGATTTTCCTGGAAAGGAAGGAAAATAATTTTTAGAGTTAGAAAATATGTGTCATCTCCATGGTGGAAAAAAAGAATGTTCAGACCAGGGGAGCAGCACTGAGAAGCCATGTGGGGTGAAGGGGCTATTCTGCATCTTGATTTCGTAGCGATTACCTGCATCAACATATATAGGGACTCATCGTGCTTTGTAATCTGAATTAAGTTTCTTTCAGTACTTTCCTAAGTAGTGTTTGTTTTCAGCTAATTTTAAAGAATTTTCCTGAATAGGTTTTAAGTACCATATATAGTGAGAAAGGGAGGCGGAAAGATATCCTGACCTACCTGTTAGCCTTTAGGGGCCAAGGAGATGGCTCAGAGGCCTAAGCACCTGCCTGGCAAGCACAAGGTCTTGAGTTCAGTTTCCAGTAAAAATGAAACAAAAAAAAGTACCTTAAGGAATTAGACATTAGGAAATCAGCTTAAAGTGGGCTGCAGATAATATACAGTATCCTTAATTTTGATGCCTAGATAAAGGTAACCAAGTACACTTTAGCAGAGGTGCATTTTCTTCATATGTTCACCTGGTATTTAAATTTGACTTGACATTGCATATTTTTATTAGTTAAATATATGTCTGTAACCTAAACTGACCCAAAGTTAAATGATACTGTACTGTGTGTGTTTTATCATTTTTCTTTAAGATTTATTTATTTGCTAAGGGTCTCACTGGGTAGTTTGAACTCATAGTGTTCCTCCTGCCTCAGTCTCCCCAGCGCTGGGATTATAGGTATGCTCCACCATGCCCAGTCTCTGTGGCTTACACGATGTGAAGTACCACGGTTTGAACCCAGATCCTTGTGCTTTCCAGACAGGCACCTAGACTGCCAAGCTATCCCTTTGGTCCCTATGGGTGTTATGTTGACCTCTCATCAGCCAAGGAGAAATGTTCTTGCTAATGTTAAACGGAAAGGCTTTCTTTTTGTGGGATTTAATTCATTAGATCTAAGTTTTGCGCTGTAGCAGTAGAGAGGAGCAAAAACTCAAACTCAAAAAACCTCCCCCCCCATGTAAACACTGAAAGTGTTGCCATCTGCCCCTTGAGTAGCATGGCAATTGGTGCCATCTCTGAACCCTGCAGGAAGTTCGGGTGGGGCACAGAGATGACTGCATAGGTCTGAAGCTTAAACTTGCCTTTCCAGCTCCAGTGCTACTTCACCGTTGCCCAGAATAGTCTGATGCCATGAGCCAGCTGTGAGCAGGAGCAGCCCTGTGACTTTGTACCCAGCTCGCACTGGGCTCCCGAATGGGGGAAAGATGCAGTTCCTAGCTCCAGCCTGAATGCTTTCAAAAAGCCACGAGCAAGACCACATTTATTGCATGCATGGCGGGTGGTAAATGCATTATTTCTGGCTCTGTGCTAGTGACTATGAATCTTGCCTTGAGTGGCTTTTAAGCGGCTACTTGTCCATCAAGCAGTGGGCCAAAGTGGGACGCTGACAACTCACCAGATGAGGGCACGGGCAAGCACAGCCATTGCTGTCAGTTCAGGGACTACTGTTTGCCTGGCCTGAAGCCTGGAAGGCTGCAGTACCCAGGAGCAACTATGTGGCACGATCTGTAGAGGACTGGGTTGAGTCAAGGTTCTGCCCATGGCAGTCAGTTAGAATAGCATTAGGCATTTTTCTTAAGTGGAGATTAACAGGTGTCTTCAAAGATGTGAAAGTCTTTAGCGTTTTCTGAATAACAATTTATGGAAGAACTTAGAGAGAATTCATTAATACAACTTCATAAACAGTAACTGAATGGTTGACCCAAAGAATATACATACTATACCTATTCTTAAAACTGCTGATGAAAAGAGTGTCATTTTGTCTAGAAGTCCCATAGCAAGCTCTAGAAATCTGATGCCTGGATTTTAATCTAAGGAAATGCAACAGTATGATATATCTAAAGGCCAGGCACACAGTAAGTACGCAGCTCAGAGCTTTAACTCATGAGTACAAATATGTCTGGGAGTCATATCAGGAGAAACTACACCATGACAGGAATTCAATATTTTCTTTTTGTGGTACTTTTTAGATATACATAATGATCGCATTCATTACACAAAATTTTTGAGGGATTGGGGAGATGGCTCAGCGGAATAAGCACTTCCCTGGCAAGTGATAGGGTCTGAGTTCAATCCCTGGTTCCACCAAAAAAAAAAAAAAAAAAAAAAAGAGTTTTTTTACCACTACAGGATAGATCTGGCTTCCTCTTTCCATTGTCTTCCCGTTCCTTCACTCCCTCTTCCCATCCTTATTTACAAAAGCTCTGTTTCCATTCTTTCCTTCCCTCCTTTCTCCTTCTTTCTAGTTTCCCTTGCCATCTGAACATTTCTTCCCATCCTATCTATTCCTATTTTAGGTCCTCATTTACACTGCAGTTTCTCACACCAGAGAAGCAGCACAATGTGTACGCTGTGTTTGGCTTATTGCACAGAGGAGTGTGATCTCAAGCTGCATCCATTGACCTAGAAGTGCATCAAGGTTATCCTTCTTTACGGCTGCAAAGTGCTGCACTGTACAGAATAACTACATCTTCTTTATCCACTCCCTGGTTGGTGGGCATTTGCACTGTCTCTGAGATTTAGCCGTGACAAATGGTACTGCTATGAACATGGGTGTGTGTACATCGTTGTGGTATGATGCCTTTAATTCTTTTGGGTTACAGAATGGGAATGGCTGGCTCAAATGGAACCACTGAGTTTAGCTTTCTGTGGGAACTCTACACTTATTTCCACAGTGGTTGTACCAGTCCACATTGTACCAAAAGGGGAAAAGGTTCTTTTGTTTTATAACCCTGCCAGCATTTGTCATTGGTTGCCAATAATCATTTTTTCTGTGGTGAAATACAATTTACATATTGTTTTAACTCAGATCTCTCAAATTACCAGTAATGTGGAATATCTATCTGTCTGTCTGTCTATCTATCTAATTTCCACTTGTACTTCTTCATCTGATAAATGTATGTTCACTTCAAATGTAAATTTTTGAGTTCTTTATATTTTATAATATTAAACCTTTGAGAAACAGTGGGCAAAATTATTTTCTATTCTGTGGGTTATCTCTTTTCCCTGTTGATGGTTACTTCTGCTTTGCCAAAGCTTTTTAGTAACATAAGAGGCCAGTTTTTTATTCTTATTCTTTGTGATTATTCTTGAGCATTTGGAGCTTTGTTCATAAAGTCTTTGTCTACACCAGTGTCTCCAGTAGTTCTACCTATTCTCTCTTCCAGAAAATTTACTGTTTCTGTTTTAATATTTAGATTTTGATCCATTTCTATTTTATTTCACACTCAAATTAAACAATTAGGAATGAAAAGAGTAAAACTACACCAGATCTTTCAGTAATCAAGAAGATCATCAATACATACGTCGAGTATTTGTATTGTAATAAGATGGAAAACAGAAGGAATTGACAAATTCATAGAATAAAGATGCAAAAATCCTCCATAAGATACTGGGAAATACAATTGAGCAAATCAACTAGAAGATTATGTACCATCAGCAAGTAGTTTTCAAACTAGGGATGCAGTGTTATTTCACCAAATATAAATTAATAAAAGTAATCAGCCATATTAACCACAAAGATGAAAAAAATGTATCATTATCTCAAAAGGTACTGAAAAAAAATTTGACAAAGTCTAATGCTCACTCATGACGAAAGTCCTACAGAAAACTTAGATAGATGGTCTTTATTTCAAGCTGATAGAAGCCATTTGACAAACCAACAGCCAGCATCATACTAAATGTACAAAACACTGCTTTCACTCTAAACTCAAGAATAAGTCAAGGATGCCCAATATCACCACTCTTACTTAATGTAATTCTGGAAATATAAGCCAGATCAATTCAGAAGGGAAAAGGAATAAGGAGTAGAAAAAAGAAGTTAATTAACATTATTTGCTTTTAGATTTCATAACCAAATTCAGTCATGTTTCTGGATACAAAGTCAACACTTAAAAATCAAGAGCATTCACATATACAAATAACAAACTCACTGAGAGAGAAATTAGGGAAACAATACCTTTCACAATAACATCCTAAAAACTAAATATCTAGAAATCAGTCTAACTAAGGAAGTGAGAGACTGCTACATTGCAAAATACATACCCTGAAAAAAGAGACCAAGATGGTATGAAACAATGGAAAGATATTCTTTGGTTTTAATAAGAAAAATCAATATAGTGAAAATGGGAGTGCTTTAAAATTGTTGTAGATACAATGCAGTCCTAATCAAAACACCAATAGCATATCTCACTAGAATATTTTAGAATTAGCAAAGAAAATCCTAACTTTCATTTGGAAACAGAGAGGCCCGGAGTAACACAACAATTCTAGATGACAAAGGCAAGGTTGGGGGCATCATGGTTTCCAACTTGTTGTTATCCTAGATAGGTTCTGTGATAAAAACAACGTGGTACTGACCACAACCAGACCTGAGAATCAATGGAACAGATTAGAAGAGGCATGAAAAACAAATCCAATCACATTCAGCCATGTTGCTTTGATAATAGAGTCAAACACCTTCACTGAAAGAAAGACAGCTGCTTTAATATTTGGAGTTACAAAAAAAAATTGACTTTCCACATGCCACAGACTAAAACTAGACTTGTATCTTTCACCATGGAGTAAGCTAAAATCAAAATACCATTCTTTAAAGAAACCAAAAGGCTGGGGAGATAGCTCCAGTGGTCTAAGTGCCGGCCTGGCAAGCACAAGGCCTGAGTTTCATCTCCTATACTGCATGCTGTGTGGGCCGCAGGATCCCAAGTGTGCTCTGCCAACCCTGAGACCAGCCTAGTGGCACAGGCCTGTAATTGCAGCACTAAGAAGGCTGAGACAGTAGAGTCACTATGAACCCATACTGTGTAGTAAGACCCTATATCAAATAAAAATAAATAAATAAATAAGAAGTCACACTAGCTTTTGCCCCTAAACAAAAATTTTGTGGATTATTTACAGCAGAATATTTGTAAGTAATGGATAAAATAAAATGGAAAAATTAAATGTTAACCATGTCAACCTACAAGGGTAAAAACCACAGAATAAATTTTAATTTCCTTTTAAAATAAATTTTATGTCAATACACTTATACTCGATTTATGTGATTCTAATATACTTCAAACTAAAGTAATTCAAAATATTCATTGCATCACACAGAATGGAGCACTATATTTAAGATTTAATATTTCATTATAGCATTTATTTATTTGTTTATTTATTTATTGGTACCAGTGATCGAACTCTGAACCTTGCACTTTCCAGGCAGGCACTTTTGCCACTGAGCTATCTGCTCAGCCTCATTATAGCTTCTATGAAAGCTTTTCATTTCACTGGTCTTCAGTAGAAAGACGAACCACCTAACCGTGTCATGGAAATATCATATCATACACATGAGTAATATCAATCTTCTTTGTAACTTTGTATTCTTGGGGGTGAATAATAGTAATTCTTGAAGCCTAAAAATACCATGTTCTCAATAATTATTTATGGAAC